>SNQJ01S0172897.1:0-20521 GCA_010110895.2 Picea sitchensis
CGAGTTGGTCTTAAAGGGACAAATCCAAGCAAGGCCAAGTGGATTGAGGTTGGAAGGGTGAGGGAACTTTACCCTCATCTTCACATAGACTGAAAATAGTCTTTTGGAGGTCCAAAAGCTTCCCAATTGGGAGGTGTGATCAGGGGATCAAATTTTGCTCAAAAATTCAAAGTGCTCAGAATTGCTTCAAACCGGACGAGAGCGTAGGCCTCGTCGTTGCGAACCCAACGCAACTCGTTTTGTCTCAAACGGACGTCGAGAGCGAGAGATATTGCGATCTGTTCATAAAGTCAAATAGGTAAAAAAATGATGCTGACTATGCAGTCCGTACAGTCCATACAGGCTGACGTGGCAGATCCGTACGACCATACGTGTGGTGATGTGGCAGTTTATTATTGGATGATAGGTGGTCGAATGGGAAGTCGACACGTGGCACTATTCGAGCGAGTGATTGGGTGCCACGTGGCCCAATCATGGGCTGCCATGTGGCACCCCGGTGGTGGTTGTCATTGTTGTTTGTTAAAATATATGGAATCCGCGGGGTTAGACCCCCGGACCTCCCCACCGCATAACACTTCCACAAACTCCAATAACCAATGGGCTATCGCTTATGCCTTGACATATATGTGTTTCGGATTTAATATAAAGTCAATTGATTGTACGGTTTTGGGCCGCGACCGGGCCGGGGCCTAGCCCAACCCTTGGTCACGCACTTTCATATATGTGACCACGGTTATGTATTATGATTTGGCACACGCGTTTTATATATATGGTTCCAACGGTTATAACTCCCGCCAAGTGTTATGTTATCATTTGATATGGGACGGAGCCCCATTTGTTTAAGCGCGCGGTCCTATGACCCATACGCCCAGGTGCTAGGCGGTTAGGGGCTGGCGCGCCCTTAACCGTCCTATGGTTTGCACCGTTGGCGCGGTTGCGCCCGGTGCTGGGTTTTCACGCTTTATATTGCGTGTGTGCCAGGTTCATTTGACAAGGGTGCAATTTGTAGATGCAGAGACAGCAAGCTTGAAGAGGGAGACTTCCAGGAGGCCTAACTTCTTCGTTTTTCGACCGATTGAGGTGCAGAAAGAGCCCAGGCAGGGGTTTTTGGACGCTTTGAAACCATTGGAGCAGTCGGTTTGTCAGTTTGAGCATTGTAAGACATGTTTTTGAGCACTTTGAGCAATCAATAATAATGATACATTGGAAGCTGGACCAGGAGATGTAGCCCAAGAGAGGGGTGAACTCCTTTATCAAATTGTTGTGTTTATGTGCTTATGTTCATTGATTATGATGTTGTCTATGTGTATTTTGCATAAGTAATTCCTTAATCTATGTGTTGCAAACTGATCCATTTTCTTTAAACACATAACATTTACATTGCAATAATTTCAAGTATTTCAAGTCTTCTTCATTTTTAGATCAATTATGTAATCCAATGGTCACGATATATTATAGACATAGAGTGATCTAACAACTCATTTTCCCCTCGATCTTAACGGCTATATTGATCTGTGGCTTACCCAATTGGCATTTGATATCTATTTAAAGAGCATGGAGGATCATTTGTTGATGATTAATTGTGAGAAACTCTCTAGTAAAATATTTTTCTTTTGCATTAATATATTGCCTCAAATGGGCATGTTGGTTGGAGTCGTGGATTGTTTCCCTCTTCAATGGTTTTAAGCACATAAAAACATCGAATGAGTGGTTATTGAAGGTGTTAGTCATGTGTGGGAATACCTTGTTTTGTCAAACACATCGCAAGGTGTGGTTAAAGAAAAGTACCTCCAAGTGGAGTAAGCAGGATGATGGGGTTCGATCCCTCTATCTGAACAACCTCGATCAACAGAGGTGAATATTAATAATAATTTTGTGGTGGAGATGGGGCCCTCCCTTCCAATCGCAAATCACATGACTAGCTCCTATTTCTTTGAGCTATACAAGAAGCAGAAGACCTGCTATTTATAGGGAAAAATAATATGCCAAAAGGGAAGTTTTGCCATGGAAGAAACACACTCTTAAAGGGGTACCTAGAGCAAAGATCACTCTAAGAATGTTTTCACCATGAAGCTTGTGTCCCCAAAGGTGAGGGGACTAGGGAAATCCCAAAAAAAATTGGCCGTGAAGTGACTTGTGGTGAAGTATGATGTAGACATTTTTCTAATTCAGTGGACGATGGGAGACGGTGTTATATTGATCAATGAGCTTGGTAAAATATTTGGTGAATGGGAATTTGTTTCAGTGGATTATGTAGGTAGGTTAGGGGGACTCATTACTACATCGAAGAAAAATATGTTTGAGTGTACTAACTCCTTTTCCTTTGATTTGTGTCTCATGATGGTGCTTCATGTCCAAGAGACCAGGAAGGATTTCACTCCGTTAAATATTTATGGCCCTTATTCAGAGTATGTGGAACACTGGGATTCAGTTTTTGCCAAAATATTTTTCAAAAGAGAGGCATTTATTATTGGTGGTGATCTAAACTTCTCCTTGGGGAATGCAAAAATTTGGTCGGAAAATGCCAACGTTGATGTTTTGTTTGCTTATTTTTTAAAGAAGACTATGGATTTGAGCCTCTATGACATCGAAACAATCAACCTCCAACCAACCTGGAGGAACATACATGTTGGTACAGGTAGAGTGGCAAAACATTTGGATTATTTTCTAGTAACCAATGTTTTTGTGGATGATGTTTTCTATGTTCGTCAGTGGATTGGAGTTAGAGGTGAATCGAACCACCTACCAATTTTGCTAGAAATAGAAAAACTAGGCTACAAGGCCCCTAGAAATTCAATTCAAATTGGATGTAGGACAAGGATTATGTGGATAGGATTAAGATAGGTTAGGTCTGTGTGGATTTGAATTCTCAAGTATCCACGGCTCTCCAAATTCAAAATAGCCTAAAGAGGGTTAAATAGATATCTTCGGAGTGGGCTCGTCAAAAAAAAAGAAGGGATGATCAATTTGTAGCTCGAGTTGGAAGAAAAGTTGGAGGTTATCCTCTCAAACAACCAAACGGATTATATTTTTCTCCGGATTATTTCCTTATTAGCACTCTAACTTGGATGATGGGTTAAAATACTTGGGCTTTATGTGAAGCCAAATGCCTACGGGAAAAATGACCGAAAATGGCTTATCGTCAAAGTGAAAAAAAAGGCTTTTTGTATGGTGCAATTGTTTGATATCTCGCAAAGGAAAGCTCGTCCATGTCAAGGCAGTGCTAGAGGCGATTCTAGTTTATGGGATGTCATTTGCATTCATTCCCATAGGCATTCTCGAGAAGATTTTATGGATCAACTTCATATTTATTTGGATGGGTGACAAGGACAAAAGAGGTCTAGGTTGGGTCAAGTGGGATCAGCTCGCCCTCCTCCCAAAGAATATAGGAGGCCGAGGAATTAAGAACATCCACCTTTTCCATGAGGCTTTAGCAGCAAAGTGTGCTTGCGATTGGTGCGGGCCAAGGACTTCAGTGTGATATTTTTCATCATAAATCTATAATGCCAAAGACTATTGAGAAATGGATTAGAAGCGATGGGAAAAATTAGCACAACTCTTCCATTATATGGAAAGCTATAGTAAATGTTTTCCCCCTGATAAGAAATGCTCTAGTATGGAAAGTGGGTAGAGGCTCAACAGTGAGGTTGTGTTGTGATTCCTGGGTAGAATGTGGTGCAAAGTTTAGGCTCTCTAAGGGTCTTCTTGACATATTGCACAGGTATTTCTTTTAGTCAAATAGACATCCTTGATTAAAATACAATCCGATGCTAAGAATAGAAAACCATTGATATGACGCTAAGAATAGAGAACCAGTGATATGTTGGGCCTATCTAAGGGTTATGCTATCGAGTGGGACAGGTACAACTCCATGCAAAGGCTATGCCATGTGCGTATCAAAGATGAAGATGACGAACTCCTTCAATCGAGTGGTATAGGTACATCTACATGCTAAGGCTATGCCATGGGCGTATCAAAGATGAGGATGACGAACTCCTTTGGGACAACAACACAACGAAAGGCATATATAACAAAGGTAAACTATCAAGTCCTTCCTTGGAGGGGGAGAGAATCCAAGAAATTTGGTGGTAGAAACTAATCTGGAAGTTTAAGTGCCTCCGAAAATTGAAGATATGTATGTTTCTTGCTTTAAAGAACAAAGTCCTTACCTGGGATTCCATTCAAAAGGATTCCATTCAAAAGCGAGGCACCCATGGACTGAGGCGATGTATTTTATGCAAAAAAAGGGTCCAGAATTCATTGACAAACTGTTGTTATTTTGTCTTTTCTCCTTGCAGGTTTGGCAAGAACGTAAGAAACTCTATAGTATTCAAGGTCTATGGAGAGGAAACACTGTAGAAGAAACCCTAAAAACCTGGTGCACGGAGTTTTCTGTAAAACAGTTAAAACCTCTTCCCTTATTTGTGGCATGGGGACTCTGGCTGTCCTAGAATGCTCAGCTTTTTGACGATCAGTGTACAGCTCCCCTTCAACGTGTGGTTCAGAGTTTGGCAATCCTCGATGGACTCGGTCAAACAGTCCACTTCTAAGCCTCCCAAAATTATAGTCGCAGAAGTTATCGATAAAAACATTCCATTGGATTATTTGGATAGAGCCAATCAAGGTAACCCACCTCAGTGTGTGCGGGTGGTGTTCTCTATCTCTTTAATTCTTATTTTCTAAAATTTAAGGCTGGTCTACGAGCAGGCTTGAACAATTTGGCGGAGTTAATGGCTTTGAAACTTCTAAAATCCTTAGCTGCAGAAAAAGGGGTTCAAAGAATTCAAATCTTTGACAAAATACCAAGTAGTCATCAAACCGGGTTACTAGTGAATACATTTTTGGAAACCTATGTTTTGTGACTGATCCTTGAGGAGATCAAACTTGCTATTTCTATGTTCAATTCAATATTTCAAGCATATATTCCGAGAATGCAATGGTGATGCTGATGCTTTATCTAAATCAGGGCTTTCTATGGAGGTAGGCGCTTGGTATATTCAAGAATCCGAGGATGGCCATCTCTCTTATTCTTTTCATACTCCTATTCACCAGTGACTGAAATTACCGTTCAGCGCTTTTTTATTGGTCTTATATGGTTATGGAAAGCTTAAGAACCTCTTCTTGAACAGCGGCCTGCAACTTTTTATGTCTATTTAGTAAGCAATCTGGAGGTATCCTTATCCGGAATTATTAGTCTATCTTTACATGATGTATGGCCTTAAGGGCAGAAACTCTGTTGGCAGTTTTCATTTGCACTGTTTGAAAAGTGCACATTTGAAAAATGAATTTTTTTGTTTATAATAAAAATTACAACTTTTACTTCAAAGCATGTTGAAGTTCTTCTATTGTAATTCTGTCTTCTTAATCCCTTAGGATTTTACAAAAATTTGCAACCCAAAAGAGTTTCTAATGTTAACAAAAAAATTCTTTGTTGTTCTTGAGTTTGTTTATTTAAGAACTCTGAAATCTTCAATTTCCCCAATTCCAAGTGTGTGCCTTCTTTTGAGGCCCAGTCCGCCTCTAGATTTTTTTCCCTGTATACATGATGATAGGAAAAAGAATCAAAAACCCTCTGTAGTGTTTTTATATCTTCCACAATATTTGCAAGTTTAATATTTGTGCATCTTTGAGAACCATTTATCCAGTTTATAGCATTTTTTGAGTCTCCATACATTATTATCTTTTTACAATTCTGTTCAATTGCAAAGGCCAAAAGTAGTTTGAGGCTCATAAGTTATGCATAATTGTTTGTTCATTTTCCCAAGCTAGAAGTCAAAGTATAGTAGTGTGTGTCTGAGAAGTATAAAATCCCTCCACCTCCACCTCCACATATGTAGTTTTGGGAAGCTCCATAAAAAAAACCCAGGGTATTGTTTTTTCAATGATTACTTATCTTATATTTCTAATCTTGACTTCCCCTTCAGTTGGAGCAAAAGAGGATAGGATGGCCACACTGTTGAGAGTAGTTTTTTCGGGTGCTAAAAAACCTCATTAAAGATGACTTCATTCCTAGCCACACCCCCAAATGATAAGCAGGGGTAGCACTCTGTATCTTCTATAAGATAAGTTCTCCCGCCAGTTCCTCCAAGCTTGTTCTAAAGAGTGGTCGATCCAAAGAAAGTTTTTAACCAGAAGTCTGGAGACTTATGTCCATACCATCTTTATATAGGGAAAGTCTAAGAAAAGATGTTGTGTCGTTTCCCCATCTATCTTGCACAGAGGGCATCTACATGGGCCAGAAAAATTTCTTTTTGGAGTATGTCCTAGGTTGGAGCTTTGTTTGTTAGCACACTCCACATGAAAAGTTTCGATTTTGCAGGACAATTTAATTTCCAGATCTTTTTCCACCACCAAATTGGTTCTGCTTGGACCAGTTCTTGAGTTAAGTAGGTGTAGCCTTCCTTTGGAGTGTAGATACCAGAGGCAGTTCTATCCCAAACAAGTTCGTCCTCTTGGTCTCTTAGTCTGACCTGTGTTGTTTTTAGGGCTGTGAGGTATCTCTCCAGTTATGTTGAATCTTCTTCATTTAAATCAAGATCAGTGGTTGACTTCCATCCTAGAGTCCAGATCGTTGTGGAAGCAGGATCAAAAAAAGTGTTTAATGTATCGAGGCCTTTTATTCTTAATAAAAGAATAAGATGATTTGAAAGAAGGTGTTTGCATTCGTTGCCCATCCAGGGGTCTGCACCCAGTCTTACTCGGCGACCATTCCCCACTTTCCAAACGAGTCCATCCCCGATAACTGAGAAGGATTTTATAATAGCCTTCCAAATCACCAAAACTCCTTTCAGAGATTTATGAGCCCGTCTGATCCACAACTCCATAAAATTTGTTTCTATGTACTTTCTTATAACTACGTTTGTCTAGAGATTGTTTGTGGTTAACAGACGCCATCCCCCCCTTTTGCAGCCAAAGCTTTTGAGAAAACATGTATATTTTTTAGACCCCATCCTCCTAGGGCCTTTGGGACAACGATCATTTTCCATCTAACCCAAGGTGTCACCTGTGAATCTTTTTTTCTAGTCCACATAAATCTGAAAGAGAGCTTCCTAGCTGCCTCCAATGTTCCTTTTGGAATCCAAGACAATGACATCCAAAAAACTGGAATAGCTTCCAAAACTGATTTAACTAGGACAAGTCTACCTACCCTGGAAAGCCATCTATGACTCTAGGATAAGAGTCTTTTTTCCAATTTTTTTAGCATCCAAGTCCAATCCGCTTTCCTGTAATCATTTGGTTTTAAAACAAAACCCAGGTACGTCAACCCTTCTTCTATATTTTTCTCTACAAAGGGAAAAGACTATCAAAAAAATCCTTTTTCATTTTCTGAGAGCGGATAAGAAGTTAGGGTGGACTTCTCTTCATTTATGAGCATTCTGGTAGCTTTTGAGAAGAGTTTTACAATGTTTTTTAATGTCTCAGCCTCAACACTGGTCCCCGAGGTGAAGATAAGAATATCGTCCACAAAGAGATGTGTGATTTGAAGAGATGTGGAGATATTAATTCCAGGAAAGGACCCTGAACGTTTTTCCGCTGCAAGAGCCCTGCTTAGGCCTTCTGCTACAAGGAGAAAAAGTAGAGGGGAAAGAGGGCATCCCTGTCTTAAGCCCCTTTCAGATCTAAAAAAAGGCGTTGTTGAACCGTTTATGAGAATTGAGAATGATACAGTAGTAATGCAGCGCATAATCCATCTAATGAAGGGGGTTGCAAAGCCTAAATGCGTTAAGAGGAGTCATATGAAGAGCCAACTTACTCTATCATAGGCTTTGGAGAGGTCAATTTTCAGCACAACACTTTTTAACTTTTTGGTATTGATGTTGTGTAATGCTTCTTGTGCCACTCCTATCGCTTCATGAATCTGTCTTCCCTCCAGAAATCCGAACTGTTCTAGCGAGATTTTGTCAAAGAGGATTATTTTTAATCTTCTTGCTAAGACTTTAGACACGATCTTGTAGATACAATTGCGCAGTGAAATTGGTCTGAAATCATCCAAAGAGTCTGGATTGTCTTTTTTAGGGATTAAAGCTATAAAAGTATAGTTTATGCCGAGTGGCATTTGACCTGTTAGCCTTATCTCTTCAACTGGTCTTAGAATATCCTATCCAAGGATATCAAAAAAGCCCAGGAAAAACTCAATGGTCCATCCATCTGGTCCTAGGATTTTTTCCTTTTGAAAACTATTCATTACTTCTTTTAGCTCTTCTAAGGTTACCTCCTCCATAAGCATTATGTTATCCTCCTCGTTTGAAAAACAAGGGAAGTATTGTGTCATTCGGATCACTTCTTCAATAGTAGCCTTGTTTTCTGCTTTGTAAAGTTCCTGGAAGTAGTTTTTTCCAATTCTTGACATTCCTTCAAAGGTATAATCCTGTGATCCATCTTGATTTTTAAGACGCCAAATTGTGTTAGAGCATTTTTTACCTTTGGCATAAGCTTGAAAAAAATTTGTGTTCTCATCTCCACTTTTCAACCAAATGGCTCTGTTTTTTAATCTCCACATTTCTTCATTTTCCTTAATTACTCTATTCCTCCGTTCTTCCAATTTGAGCAAATTTATTTTAGTTTCTGACGTAGCAAAACCTCCCCCTTCATCCTTTGATAAGAGCTTTAGTTGATTTTCCAGATCTTTGAGTTCCAAGTCCTCTGAAAATAATTTCTGATACGCCCAGCTCTTTGTTTTTTCTTTGAGTCTTTGAAGGTTTTTGACAAAGTGTAACCCAATCATGCAGTTGCTTTCTGGGGTAAAGGGTGACCAGGTTTCCCAAACCAGTTTTAAGGAGTCATCGGTTAACCACGTCTTGTTGAATTTGAAAGGGGTAGGTGGCTTGTTCGACCCTTTACTTATTTCTAGAAAGATCAGATAATGATCTGAGATGCCTCCATAACTGATCCATTGCTTCATCTATAGAGGTTTTTCTAGTAGAATGTCCTTTATCAAGAAACGATCCAATCTTTTGGCTACACTGGCTTCTCCCACTATGTTATTTCTCCCGGTTGGTTTGAGTTTAACAGGCTCAAGGCCTAGAAAATTGCACTCTACCAGCTTTTGTATGAAAAAACTAGTCAAAGGCTTTGTTCTCGCATGTGTTCCCCAAATTTCAGAAAAACCCAAAGAGAAGTTTAAATCCCCTCCCAATATAACAAGTTTTTCTTTTAAGAAGATTTTGAGAAGACTTTGTCCCAAAAGGGACCTCTATTGTGACAGGGTTCGTAAGATGTTAACAATGTTGAGAGGTTCATCCAATTCCGCCGAGATGATTGTTATACCGAGTCCAGAATCAAACCCCAAGGAATTGATGACTTTTATAGAGTGTGAGCTCCAACCAATAGTCGATCCTCCAGATCTTCCAATAGAGTCGAGAGTTTCAAACTTCCAACCTAGGAGTAATGAGGAGAGTCTGACATTTACTTCTTTTCCTTCTCCCAAAGTTTCCTGTAGAAGAAGGATATCGGGATGTTCTGAATTGATCATCCTTTTTAGGGCTGGTCTTTTGAGGGGGGCAGCCAAACCCCTACAGTTAAAAGAGCAGCATTTCATCAAGGCCCCCTTTCCCAGGGCTCGCCTTGCTCTAAGAGCCCATTCTATAGAGACTTGTTTCCCCACCAGGAGGTCGATCTTGGCTTTCTTTTGTGCCTTCGAGATGAAATATTTTCTCCCTCGTCCACTTTTCTCCGAAGGGGGCTGATCCAAAGCTAAACCCCCTGAAGGATCTTTTCTCAGAGATCTTAAGAAATATCGCCCAATGGAGGTGGTTCAAGAGGAGGAGGAATACTCTTCGATAGAGGCGGAAAGAGGAACCAAAGGAGGAGCAGGTGCGGTGGAGACTAGAGTGATCGGAGGGCAAGGAGGGAGCAGGGGAGTCAAAGAAGGTAGGGTGGAAATGGTAGTGAGGGGAGGGAGGGGGGGTGTAGGTAGAGATATCAACCACTCAAAACCACTTAAAGATAAATTGTTAAATAAAACAGTAATGGGGGGAGAAGGGTTTGAGGAGATACCCGCAGCAATAAAAGAAGACATTCTCGCCACGGTCGGGCTGTGAGTTTCTAGTCGAAAAGAAGCAAGCTCTGAACAAGGGTTGACGTGCTCCAAAGGAGGGTCTTTCGAAGTAAAATCTGTTTGACATCCTTGATCCTTCTATGAGTCAACAGAGGAAGGCAGAGCAGAAACTGTGTTTTGTGAACGTCCTTTGCCCCAATTGTATGTTGATCCTTTGGTTCTAACTGGAAGCTTACAACTCTTAATCAAATGTCCATAATGGTGACACCTCCTGCACCTGAAAGGGATATTTTCGTAATCCAATTTCTGAATATAGCTGTAGCCTCCCCAACTGAGATCAAACTCTTCGCCAAGACCTTCTTTGATGTTTAAATTGGCCAAAATTCTTGCTACCTTCCTTTGTTTTGATTCTTCGAAGGTCATGTCCGCATCCAAAAAGTCTCCTAAGAAGTTTCCAATCGATTTGAAGTGCTCGAAGGTCCAAAGATGGAAAGGAAGCACGGGGAATCTTACCCAAACCGGAATTTTATCCAGTCGTTCTATACTTTTGTCAAAGAGTGGGCTCCAGGGTTTGAGTAGGAGAGGAGAGTTGTTTATGCTCCAAGGTTTGACCAGCACCCATTTGGAGTGCTCAGAGTTTTGGAAGGTGAAATCATACCAATCCCTGTTCAACTCCACAAGCTCTGAAAGATAGCCAAGGTAATCCTTCCAAACATTTTGCATCCAATCACGAATAGTTCTGACTGCAAAGATTTTGTCACTGACACGGCCTACCAACGTTTGATTTGCCATGTGGGTTACCTAGCTAATCTCTACTTCATGTGGGTTACCTAGCTAATCTCTACTTCTTCTCCGAGGGCCAGATTCCCAATCCTTCCTTTTGATTTTAGGTTTTTCTTTTTTAGCCTGGATCCTTCTGCCCTTGATCGTGTGCCACCGTGATTCGACCTGTCGTCAGAGTAAGAGGGAGGCTCCCGTGTGCGTTCTTTGGAGAAGGGTATCCAGTCACAAACTCTATGTTCATCAGCTTCTAACAGGGCCGAGATGAAACCCTTGTTGGTAGGGAAAACTCCTTGTCCTTTTTTGTGAAAACTAGAGAACCCGCGACATTTGCATCGTGAGGAGACGCAGGGGGTGAGAGTATTAGTCCCCCTTTGGCTTGGCTGAACTAATCCAGTTCTGAGGCCCGTTGCGGACTGAGAGAGGGTAACGAACCACAAGTAGTGTTGTTCAGCGCCGGAAACTAGGGTTTGGTGAAATCTCCGAAAAGAACGTCGTCGATCAAAGGAGTCTGGGAAGAGAGCCCTGGTTCAAACAAAGCAAAAAAAGGTGGAGGAAGAGGAAAATTCCCCACGCCCGCCAGCTGTGCAAAAAAACCTCCACCTGTCAGTTCCTCAGTTGTCACGCCATCCAGCGGGGCCAGCTTCATGTTGGCGCCAGATGCCAACACGGTTTGCGGGATGGAGGCTTCCATAGTTAGTGAGGCGAAGATGTATCACCGGGAAAAGACTACAGGGGCCGGAACGGGGAAGAAAACAAGTGAGGGACTGAAAAGAAGGGGGGAAATAACCTAACCGCAAGCTAGGGGAAGGTGATCACTCGTAAACCGCAGGCCAATACGAAATATTCGCTCCATAACCGCAGACCCCCTCGTCTATAAGCCATTGTTTCTAATAACAAAAGATATAGATATTGAAAAATAAGGGTAATTAATATCAACAGTGTAATAAGAAATCATTGTCAAATTATGATAATCAAAAGTGAAGTGTTGGCAATGCATAGTGGTGGTGATGTAGCGATAGAATATGGCTCTCCACGGCCGCGACTATTTAGGACCTTCCTTGATGGGATGGACTATGGCTCTCCACAACCACCACTATTGAGGGCATTCCTTGATGGATTTTGCTCTCCACAACCGTGACTATTTAGGACCTTCCTTGATGGGATAGACTATGGCTCTCCACAGCCACCACTATAGAGGGCATTCCTTGACGGGTCTTGTGAGTATTAGTAAAACTTCATAACTACGCAGCCCGCCTCTTTTGGCAATCAACATAGCAATGGTCATCACATGATATGTCACCACGTATCTTTATAGTTGTAATGTAAGTTTGAGTCATTGCCTACTTTCCCTATTTGGTGGTCTCTATCTTGATGACCAAGAGAGAACACCACAAAATTGAAAAGTTAAAAGATGGAAGATCTTTTATAGAAAAACTCTATGTTGTAGTCTAAACATTCTACGTTTTGGTTCTTTTCTGGGGATATTTTCTGTTTAATTTTACCCAAAATCTGGTGAAAAATTGTTGGATCTACAGATTTGAGTGGTTAAACCTGTATAATCTGAGTGCCCCAGGGATTTTTCAGTACGCCGAATCCATTTATGCATTCAGAAATACAATTTAAACAACAAAAAATTGCGATTTCACCCACAATTACATCACCGGTTTCCGGTGAAAAATGCCAAAATGTAAAATGTTTAGACCACCTTTTTCTATTTAAATTAAACAGCAAAGTAAACTTGTGTGATTGTTTCAACTACTAACATGCATCTTTCTTTTCCAACATCAAAAGGAGAACTACTAACATGCATCTTTCTTTTCCAACATCAAAAGGAGAAGCATAAACTTCTATGCCATGCATACCTCTTTAATTGCCTAGCGTTAACAGTATTTTCTGTCTCATCGCCAGTGTGAAGGGTTTGAAGTAACCACAGGTAAAAAGAAATGCCTAAGCAGGCATTATATTATGTAGTAAGCACATAAGAGTAATTGCTAGACTTTTCTCAATGAAATTGATAGTGACATGTGGCCAAGGTCCAGGAAGGGTCTCATTTTATAAGGTATAAATGAGGAAACAATCTTCTGAAATGCGACATAAACAATTTTTCAAGCCCATTGGGGCCACCAGGATAGATTGCAGATAATACATTGGCCGCTATGAGCTTTCCCCTTTGATAAGTGGTACACGTGGCTTTTCAACATGGAATTCGGATCTGCAATGCCAAGGAAAGTGAGCAAGCTGACCCATCTTTCTTATTTGTCTGCATTAAGTGTCCAGTGATACAGTGAATTTATCAGTTTGCTCTCACAGAATTTGCATTGTATAGTTGGTTAGTCCATATGTATATGCTTAACCAGTCAGCCTCAAAGTTGACCTTACAATGCATCCATGAGTGTTGTTGTATAATAGTAGGCTCTAGTCATCACATGTCAAAGGCTATGCATTACTTCTGTTCCCTGTGTTGAATGATGCAGATAGCATGCTGAATGTGATAAACTAAGCCCCACATTTTTTAACTAGGCCAAACCAATGAAGACAGAATCAGGCACTAGCACATAAAACCAGCCCTCGAGTGCAGAATGCTGGCTTATGTCATCCCATTTTTGAACTAGGGTCAATCAATCAAACACAGAATGAAGTCCCGAAAAATTTAGTTGCTAAACGCAGCTGCAAGAGACTAATAATTTGTTGTAATGATCCCATAAAATGCAGCGCCTGTAATATTTTTAATTTGCAATCAAGTGGAATACATTGTCTATAAAACTTTTGGAACTTAAAGAATTGAAGTTAAACCCTGTTTTAAAGATCCGTGACCCAAGTAAGATACCTAAAAAAGAATTTGGAGATAAATTGAAATTGAAAAATATAACAAAAATGCTAATGCCACATTTGATTACCCCAGTGCAAACTGCAATGCTAAAAATATGTTTCACATTTTGGTTATTGAACTCACATAACTACCCTCCATAGTTATGATATTTTGTTTTTAGAATGCAACCTTCTTTTGTATAACTCTTGTTAAAACATGCTAATGGAAAAAGAGTTGTTGATTTGAACTAGAAAAGAGTCGGAAACATATCACGTGGCTGTATAAGAAACATTTTTCCTTTGATACTTGCTGCTACCAGGGTGGGAACTTCATTTTAACTATTGATACGAATTTAAACTTGAAGTTATATAATTATTAATGCATTTTTTATATGAAACAGAAATAAAAAAAATTATCAGATAGAATCAGCTGAAACTGTTCTAACCTTAATATATTATTGTATCCCATTCATTGTCAAGCGCAGGTGACCGGTGTGTACAACTTGAATTTTCACATTAAACTCAAGATGGTACTACATATATATACATTGTCATGAGTATACAGTATGGAAATGTTTCCTCTAGAAATGCAATGAGTACGTAAGAATTGTTAAACTGATGGAAAGGCAAAAACATTTGATAACATGATCAACCATTGTTTTCCCATTTTGGTTATAGAACAACTCACATAACTACCCTCCATAGTTATGATATTTTGTTTTAAAAACACAACCTTATTTTGTATAAGGCTTATTAAAACATGCTAATGGCAAAAGAGTTGTTGATGTGAACTAGAAAAGAGTCAGAAACACATCATGCGGATGTATAAGAAACATTTTTTCTTTGATAATTGCTGCTACCAGGGTGGGAACTTCATTTTAACTATCGATATGAATTAAAACTTGAACAAGATATAAATTATTAATGCACTTTTTATATGAAATAGAAATAAAAAGATTATCAGATTGCATCGGCTGAAACTGTTCTAACCTTAATATATTATTGTAACCCATTCATTGCCAATCGCAGGTGACCTGTGTACAACTAGAATTTTCACATTAAACTTGAGACATCGAAATGCAAGTGTTTCCTCTAGAAATGCAATGAGGAAGAATTGTTAAAATGATGGAAAAACAAAACATTTGATAACACGATCAACCATCATGGACATATATTCAAGAAATAGAAGAATTTTAATCCGAATGAACCCAACCCATGATTACAGTTTCTACAATAAATAGAAACTGCAATCGTCAATATTAGAGCATGGCAGTCTACATATATTGATTTTTACCGTTTCTCAGTCACAATTTCCTCCTCTCCTGGACTAAATTTGTCCTTTCACAAGTAGGAAACAACTTTACCATTTCTAAAAGCTCTACTCTTGTACTTGTTGTACAGAGAAATTTTAATTTTTAATACCAGATCAAGAACCAAACTAAGTTCAGATTCTGGACACTATCTAAATTCAAAAACCCCTTACATGTGTAGAGAAAGAAAGAAATTGTGTTTAGATGTTTATGTGCCGTACCATAATACCTATTAATAAATGGAACCTGCAAAATTAAAATCAACCTCAGCAATATAGGGACAAACATACAATTGACTCAWCATTGTGTCCAAACACCTCATTCTTTGCAATGGGCTGAAACTGTTCTAACCTTAATATAGGGACAAACATACAATTGACTCAACATTGTGTCCAAACACCTCATTCTTTGCAATGGCTGAAACTGTTCTAACTTTAATATATTATTGTAGCCCATTTATGTACATCCGTCATGAGTATGACTGTATGGAAGTGTTTCCTCGACAAATGCAATGAGGAAGTGAGCGTTGTTAATATGATGGAACAACAAAAACATTTGATAACATGATAAACCATCATGGACATATTCAAGAAATAGATGACTTTTAACCTGAAAGAATCCATGATTGCAGTTTCTACAATATATAGCCTCTGCACGTCAAAAATTAGAGCATGGCAGGCAAACATATATTGATTTGCCTTACCATTTCTCAGGCACAATTTCCTCCTCCTCTCAACTAAAATTGCCCTTCTGTCACAGGCAAGAAAACAACTTTGCCATTTCTAAAAGCTCTACTCTTGTACTTATTGTACAGGAAAATTTTCCTTCCTAACACCAGATCAAGAGCCAAACCAAGTTTGGATTCTGGACACTAAATCTAAACTTAAAACCCCCTTACATGTGTAGAGAAAAGAAACAAATTGTGTTTCTATGTTACAGAACCACATGTGCCTTCCCATAATACCTATTAATAAATGGAACCTGCAAAATTAAAATCAATCTCAGCAATATAGGTAAAAAAATACAATTAACTCAACATTATGAAGCTCTAGATGGAACCTCAATTGTGACAAAAGATTTAAAAAAAAGGTTGTGAAAACACAGGCCAAACATGCATTCAGAAAATTCAAAAGAGTTATCGCACATAATTAAAAGCCAGCAGCAACTAACATACACACAAATACAGCAATACCTTGACATCAGAAATATCTGGGATATCAGGAGTTTGAACAGGATAAAATTTGTAGAAGCGCATGTTCTCAAAAGCAGCTTTACTTTCAGGACTCATTTCCTCAATAGCTTTCTTTCGAGCTTGCTTAGCCTGAATATTACAGAACACTCTTGTTAAACATTGACAAGTCAAGTAATCTATTGATTGTGTTTATCAATCTCCAAATATATGCAAGGCACCATGGTCCACAGACTTTGGAACCCTTTATATGAAAAATTGTGTATTTGATAAAGAGCCATCCGAAACACACAAATAACACTAAAATCACCAGGCTAGGTAAACTTTTATATCAGCATTATATATGTAAATGATGAAATCCTGTGTTAATCAAAAAATTATATTCCAAGATCCATATACCTCACGCTGTTTCTTCTTTGATTCAGCTACCCTCTCTTTGATGAATTTCTAACAACAAAGTCCAGACAAATTGCAGTTTAGAACCACAAATACTAAAATAGATATGTGCATTGTAATAAAGCACATGAGGAGCTAAAGGAACAACAATACCATAAATTCTTCCTTCTGCTCCGGTGGTAAAGCTTCATCAGTAATAAGACTGTCAGTGAACTCCTGCTCACATCAAACAACATTTACCTTAAAATGGCTTACAAAAGATAGCTAAACAGCTTCTGATTTACAAAGAAAAACTCAAAAAGGTAGGCAAATAGTTTCTGATTTAGAAAGGAGAGATGCTGAAAAGTAGAAGAATACTCCAGGATGATGTTAAAATAAGACTTAAACCCTATGAACACAGTCCATGTAATTCATGCCAAATGGATTCTATGATAGATCAGTCTTAGAAAGCAGATCAGTGAAAAACAAGACAGATTCCTCTACCATAGTAAAAAACTATATAAACCTTTGTATAGCAGAATAATTACCTCTGTCTCATCAAATTCCCAATCAAAATCACACACAACCTGCATAAAGGACCAAAGGTAAATTTCATTTCAAGTATGCAGATCATCAAATTTAACTTGAAATATTCTATATATACAATTAAAGTTTTGTAAAGATAGCATATCCTTACCGGAGGCTCCATAGGATACATAATTTGGACAACTGTGTCTTGTTCAATCTCATCCTCTTTCAGCGGCTGATAAAAATCTGTTTCAAAAAAACAATGTAAGCTGGAGTGGACTTCATTCTTTCCAGTACATGAAAAAGAGATACCAACTAATATATTGGAATTTGGAACCCGACAGCAATTAAGAGAAAAGTACTTCAGAGACGTTAAGCCACCACACATGTTTTGCAACCCGAGCGCCTCAAGATTTTCTGAGAGGTTAAGCCACCACACAATGTTTTGCATGGGAAGGATTGAAAAAAAACAGCAGCTTTTGCTTGAAGCTGTCGCTAGTGCATAAGGAATTCTGATGAAAGGAAAAATACATATTTAGGAGAAGAGACTCAAATCACATAGAGTTGTTCTTGGACTTCAATTTGGAAACTAAGTGTGTTCTTGTTAAACAGAAAAAGGAAGAAAGAATGAACCATGACTGTTTAGTTTGGGTACAAACACCAGACTTCCTTGCTCCCTTGCACTAATTTGACTATTCAGGGGGCTCATCTAAAAGAATCCCTGCAGGCCCAATTTATATAACAATGAGCCTCACTAGTGCACAAGGAATTCTACAATTACAAGATTCCTTAGAAAGACTGGGAACACCTCAAATTCTGATGAAAAGAAAAATAGAAATTCAGGAGAAGAGACACAAATGCTGTTGTTGGATTTCAATTTGGAAACAGAGTGTGCTGTTAAATAATGAACCGTGACTGTTTAATTTGGGTATACACTATGCTTCCTTGCTCCCTTCCATTATTTGACTATTGGGGGGGGTTGCTCTAAAAAGCACTGTGGGCCCAATTTACATAACAATGAGCCTTTAGATGACAGCATCACACACAAGAAAAAAAAAAAAGCTTATTCCTCCCAACTCTCTTCTCTCATTGGATAGAGAGCTTCAATTGGTTTGATTTGCAAAGTTGCTTGATGGAACTCAGGAAACGCCTTTCAGACTGTTAGTAAAGTTTTTTATTAGACCCCTGAAAAGCCCTTTCAATCTATTAATGAAGCTTCCGAAACTTGTGAGTGCATTGGAATAGCTACCTCATGAATGCACTGACCATGATCATGTGTCTTTCAGTCATGCAAGGCACCAGTAGAATTAATTTCACTAAAAGACAGTTGAATTGCTAATAATTAAATTCTTGCTGATTTACATGAAGATCCATGTACAATGAAGAGGCTTTTGGCACGTGTTAAATATTAATAATTTATTTTCGGCCAGAGATTATTTATTAACATATGTGGCACTTTGCTGAAATTGGTTGAGCTCTTACAAGTTCTATATAAAAACAGGGAGATCTCTTAAATCATAGATAGATGATACTTACGAGGTAGGCAATACTCATATTTCTTAATCCGTTCTAGATTCAACTGTTTCAAAGCAGCTCTGCAGATAAAAAATTCAGAAAAACACATTAGTGTATAATAAGGAAGCAATATGTTGTAACTTGCAAAAGATAAGAAGATTCATAGTTAACTTGCAAACATGTAATTAGATCACACATGGACTAGGATAAGAAGATTCATAGTTAACTGAATCATCCCGCTGTGTGAGAAAGACTGTGACCAAAGAAAAGTAAAATATCAAGCAGGCACCAACTAAGGTACAGCTACAACTTTTACCATGCATAAAAATATGAAGCACAATGAAAGAGATTACTCAGAATCACAGAAAAATAAAGGGAGAAAAAGAAGTGCAAATAACAAGCTGAGGACATCAAAATGATGTGATAAAAATTACAAAAAGGTCATCAAAGTTGATGATCAAACGTCTTACTACTTGCTGAGGTATTAAGGGAGGTATTCACCCACAGACTCGTACCCTCATGACCAAAAAATGTCTTGCTATTGCATTTCTTGAATGTTTTTATCCCCAAAATATAGAGCTAGTTTCCTACAGGAATAATTATTTGCACATAAAACAGTTCATATCATTCATAATCCGTATCTTCAGGTGAGAAGGTTTATATCATCTTAGATCTATAACCAATCTTCTTCAAAGTAGGCAATCCTGAAACTATGGCCAGTGTTCCTGTGATAGGCAATGCTGCAGTACAATCAAGCAAAATTACAAAGCCAACTGCCCATACAAACTCAAATAAGATAAGATAAGGCAACTTCATTAATGTCCAACAAGTAACCACAAAGCTAGGTCAAAGGGACTAAAAGATACATCCAGTGTAAATACAACGTAGAAGTGCGAAATCAACTCCTAAGACGATGCTGAAAGAAAGAAGCCAAAGTTGGTAAAAAAAAGAGAACTTGGTATCTAGCCTCGAGCTATANAAAGTAGGCAATCCTGAAACTATGGCCAGTGTTCCTGTGATAGGCAATGCTGCAGTACAATCAAGCAAAATTACAAAGCCAACTGCCCATACAAACTCAAATAAGATAAGATAAGGCAACTTCATTAATGTCCAACAAGTAACTACAAAGCTAGGTCAAAGGGACTAAAAGATACATCCAGTGTAAATACAACGTAGAAGTGCGAAATCAACTCCTAAGACGATGCTGAAAGAAAGAAGCCAAAGTTGGTAAAAAAAAGAGAACTTGGTATCTAGCCTCGAGCTATAGACTGTAGTCAAAATAGAAAGATATGATAATGTAGATGTCATATACAGTCAGAGCCCCCAAGATTGGGGATCTCGCAGCTGTACGAAAGAGGGAGTGATGGTGTCAAACCCAGCTGGTCCTGATGTTAGTCAAAATAGAAAGATATGATAATGTAGATGTCATATACAGTCAGAGCCCCCAAGATTGGGGATCTCACAGCTGTACGAAAGAGGGAGAGATGGTGTCAAACCCAGCTGGTCCTGATGTTAGAGTAATACATGACTCATTTACTGAATGGTTGGACAAAACAATTTGTATGGTTTCAAGATTTTTCTACACTCACCTTCGCTGTGTACACTGCAAAGTAAAGATTTGAGTTTTCAAGCGCTCAACTGAACTAAGCCTGCAGTTTCAAGTAACAATATTCAACACTAAAACTTAAATCTGTGTACATTAAATTTCAAAAAGAAAATAAACAGTAAAAGGCAATAGAGATGCACTCTTTTAGATACCTGTCTTCGAATGGAATGTATGGAACCCAATTCATTTTCATTTGCTTCATTGGTACTACAGTCTCACCTTCCATTTGAACAGACTTAATTCCAATTTTATCCGAGGGTGGAAATGGGGATGTAACCTGTTCAGAGACATGCCATGCTTCCTTTCAAAACAAATTCCAACTCCACATTCAAGACAAAATGCTATATTTACCCAAATACTGATCCTATATTAAAAACAAATAACGATCACATCGAAAAACAATAAACTAC
>SNQJ01S0172898.1:0-16703 GCA_010110895.2 Picea sitchensis
TTTATAAACGATAGCCTTGTCTTCTTTATGAATCGAATTATCATATATGAATTTGCTGTATTGTAGGCTTCCCTCTTACATAAATTCATAATCTGAAAACTGTTATAATTTCTTTTATATCTTGTTTGTCCTGTAACTTACTTTAGGAAGCATTATAGCTAATCCCTTGCGAGAAGCTTGAGGGATAAATGGTGTGAACTTCTTCCTCCAACCTGCTTACGAAGTCATCTTACACAGGGCAAACTTGGAGCGTATCCAGGTTAATTAGATAGGTGTTTATTGTTTTAATTAATTAGTAGTTTAGTTAGATTTAGATTAGATTATTTAATTTCTGTTAGCTTTCTCTCTGTTTCATAAAAACATAAAAGACAAAAAATAGATCCTTGGCTGTCTTAGGGCAGCGAACACATGAGTTTTGCAGGTTTTAACCAAATCTGTAATTTGTCTATATTGTATATTTGTGAATAAAGAATGATTGCCGCTGATAATTAAGTAGTTGATTTGAGTTTTTATGATCATAGTTAGTATTTAGTAGGTAGAATAGTTAGCATAGTTTATAATTAGTTTAGTGTAGTTTAGTTAAGTTTGTTTATTAGTTTCTAGTTTCCTCTAATTTAGTTTGATTTCTTTTTATTTAGTTAGTTAGTTTATTGTAGTTCGTTTTATTAGTTTCTAGTTTCCTTAGTTTAGATCAAATTTAGTTTGATTTCTTTTTATTTAGTTAGTTAGTTTCATTGTAGTTCGCTTTATTAGTTTCTAGTTTCCTTAGTTTAGATCATTTAGCTCGGATCACTTTATCTTTGGTTTCCTATTTAGACCTCGAAGGCCAACGGAGCCTGCTAAACTCGGCTGTGGTGGTCCATACTCAAACGGCTTGGGTTATTTAGACAACTCCCCTGACTGTTCTGACTCTCTCCCAGCTGATTTGACGGTCATTTCACCACAACAAGAATCCTCCAAGCTTTTGATCAAAGTCTTGAGAATACAATAATGTAATATCCCGACTAGCTCTCTTGGAGTCTAAAAAAATAACGAAGCCTTAAATACAAAGGTAAATAAGTTCTATGAAAATAAAATGCAGTCTCCCTTCAAAGAGGACTGGGATTGGGTTCTCACAGACCATAAAAGGAAAATAACTAGAAGATAAGAGAAGGACAACTAAGAATCAGCCCAACCTACGTAGAATAATCGAGAAGACAAAGGTAAGATACAAATGATTGTGTAATGAACATAAGAAAACCGAAGGGTAGAGTTAATGTTCAACCCACTGTGATGGAAAATATTGTAACCGCCACTTGCTTTAGTTGATCCTTTATAGGTACATGTTGTGGTTGAGGTGGCATAACTTATCTAACCTGGGATTCTTGATTTTTATTGTTCAATAATTTGATTAATGCCTTTTCAACCATTCTTCAATGTACTCTCTTAAAGGTGTCATGGTAATTTCATGTTTAGTTTTAATCTCAAATAACTGACTTTCAAATTCCCTCATATCTATCTCTGATTGATGCAATGTATCATCCACCTCATCATTTATGTTCATATACCAACTAACCATTTTTCAACTTCCATCTTCAAAAAATTCAATAGTTTCAGTAAATTTGTTATCCCAAGAAACTTTTAGTGCTTTATGTTGTTCCATTAAATATTCTTTTGATAAAATCATGGTATCCATCAACAAATTGGGACCATATAATTCCTTGGTAAGACTCACAAGCTTAAGAAATAAATAACTTTTCTATTCCTTAGGGCCTCGGTTTCATTTATCATTTCTCTTAACTCTTTATTTCTCCTTAACCAACATGCATTGATCTACTTCATATGGTAAGGGGAAGGAATTTTTTGTTCCTTTCTCCAGGCTTCATTTAAACTTGAGACTTTAGCTAGAAATGTGTTCACGACTTCCTTGAAAAATTCTTCACCATTTCCCAAATATTTTTGTAAATATTCTTCAAAATTCTCTATTCTAGAGGAAAATCTAGCAATAATTTGGGAAAACTCCCAAATTGATCTTAGGGTGGATATCGGTGCCACCCAACTTTTAACTGCTCACAATAGTTTTTTGGCAATTTGGCAATTTATTATTTTAGTGCTTAACTTCCTGGGCCATTTTTGAGGGCCTAAAGGAAGGTTTTTAGATCGCTTTCAATAATATCTAAAGGTGCTCATTGAGCCCCCTAAATGAATCTCCCTAATGATACCTTTCCAATGAGATATCGCGGCACCCCAAACATAGTTTGTATGCCAAAGTTACACCCTCTCGAAGTTGATACACCAAACTACCCAAAACGGGTCCACAAACTCCACTGGCTTTTCATCTTCCGGGTTTAGGGTTATGGATTTTCTTTATGATAAAAATGCCTTTGAGCCTCATTGTAAAAATCATCTCTTCTTGTGGAATGCGTAGTAGTGCATTACATCTTCCTTTGTGATAAGTTGCCACAATTCTAGCCAGTCTTTCACTATGTATTTCTACAGCCTTATTGTAACATTTTCACCATTAATGGAAAATTGTGTATTATTGTATCTCTATGTTTATGGCTGCATCTATGATACATTTATGTTATATTATTGGATATCCAAAATATCTCTATACATTTCTTTATTATATCTCCCTCTCATTTCATGCCAAAAAACTGGATCAAGTAGACTGAGCAGGCTGCTCTTGATCGCTTTCAGTGCATGTCCCCGAAGAGTTTTGATTATAGAAAGTTGGGTCTCAGCTTGTCTCTTGAATAAAATCTCTCTCTCACACCCAAGAAACCCTCCATGGCATAATAAAAGAAAACGACGGAGCAGACGATTCTATCAATATGTTTCTTGAGCAAGCTCAAATGCATGTAGGGATGAAATGATGGAGACTTTTCCCACATCCTTCAATGTCCGGCCGATAGAAATAGACACATATTCATCAGACAACCACTTTATAAGAACCCCTCCTTTCAAGGTACATGTTAATTTTGATATTCCCCTGTATTTGAAGGTCAGGATATATGGCTCCTCTAGACAAAATGGTTAAATCTGTTAGAAGGTTATTTTGTTCATAATTTTTCGATTTGAAAGATCACATTTTCAATTCTAAAGATCTTCCCATTTCAAACATTGTTGGAAAACTTAATGGGAGAAAAGTTCCATAGAGGAGTCTAGGATATAAGGGGTTGAGCCCACTTGGATTTTATTTTGGATGACATCAAGGAACACATACCTTACAGTAACTATTAAGACCACTACATGAGATGGACCATCACGTTGTAAGAGAGGGGCCAACTAGTTCTAGAGTTCACCAATACCTTCCATACCTTGTGCAACTGTCGGTATCAAAGACTCTAAACGACATTTGGTTCCGAAATACAATGGGCTCACATTATACATCCAAATTGAAATGGATTTTGGACATCTCATCACTCAAAATAGCTTATCAATATGTTGTTAAAAACAAGAAAAAATGCAAAAAAAAAAAAAAAAAAAAAAAAAAAAAAAAAAAAAAAAAAAACCAAAGTATGATAAAGATGACTCTAACAAACAGCCCAAACCAGTCCAAGCCACATGAAAAGAAGGGTCACGGGAAGACAAAGAAGGACACCTAAAATGGTGCATTTCCACAAAATCCCCTAGCACAACACCGGTGAATGTCTCACAAAATAGTAATTGCGGCTGAGATCAAAGATAAGGAGCCGAACCTTGATTCATAATCTGATCCTGAAATGTAAAGATGGATCATTGACTCAGACCCCATTGCTATTGTCGCCACCACAACAATTCAACCAAAAGAAATAGCATCCCAAAGAGGGAGAGCCTTTTTAATTTGAGTAGATGTGGGTGAAGGGGACCCCACCGTGATTTTTATTGTTGATAGTTGAATCCAGAAGAACCTCATCTCGCCAGAGGGTCAAATAGTTGGGATTGTCAACAACACCACACCCACAAGCCTACACCATCTGATGGTTTTTCCAAGGAAGCGATCTCCGCGTAAGCTGATAGTGTCGATTGTCATATGACATCCAACCTTCAAGGGATGAGGTATTATGTGATTTTTCCCCACTAGATGTCTTTGATTTCTTGGGCCAACCATATATGTGGAAGCACCATAAGAGCTTATGATTCACCCCGCTGTGTCATTGTTTCTCTAGGGGATCATCTCTCCACTGTAATACCGTGAGGTAGTTCTAATCCATCGCTCCACCTTCCAACAATGTGCCATAGTATCTCATACTACAAAATTCAGTTTCTTCACACTCTGTTCAAAACGTGAACAGGATAATGAAACCACTACAGCCTTAGCCTAAGAACCTTCTATCCAATAGAAATAGGCTCCAAAAGACAAAAAAGTGTAAATATTCTTTATGCAATACTGCATATCTCTCATAGCCGACCGTTGCAAGGACCAACCCTTCCAACCACATGTATGTGACAACCTTCAACAAGCTAAGCAACACAACTTCTCCAACAAGGAAAGCAACTCTATCAAGATGCAGATTCAACAAATTATTTTCCCTCTCCCCGGCACTCAACCGCAAGGGATGCCATTGCTTCCTAAGGAGGGAGGATTGATATAGGTGGATATTGGTGGCCACCCAATCTTTCCAACCTGGCTCAAAACATTTTTCCGGGTAATTTTGGCAATTTAATATTTTTAGTAGTTTTAACTTTTGAGGCCACTTTTGAGGGCCTAAATGAAGGTTTTTTGGGATAGATCTTCCCAATGATATCTCATTCGATTGAGCCCCTAAAATGAATAACATCCCTCGATGATACCTTCCAAAATCCATCGTATTAACCCCAAATAGAGATCGTATGCCAAAGTTACTTCCGTGAAGCTGATACACCAAACTACCCAAAATGGGGTCCACAAAATTGTTGGCTTTTCATCTCCGTGAAAGTTATGGTTTTGGATTTATTTATGATAAAAGGCCTCTTTGAGCCCCATTGTAAAATCATATTCTTTATGTAATTCAAGTAGCGTATTAATATCTCTTCGTAGATAAGTTGCCACCCATTCTCCTAGCGAAGTCTTCACCTATATTTTACAGCTCTTTGTACATTTCTCGCCATTAATAGAAAATTGTACATCGTATTCATGTGTTTATGGTTGCATCTATGATACATTTCTCATATATTATTGAATATCCGGAATATCTCAGACATTTTTTTTTATTATATCTCTACTCTCATTTCGTAAAGAAAATAATCAGATCACAAATTTCCTGAATTATATCAACCATTTTTTGTATGGCATCACTAACATATTTTATTATAGCTTGCAACAAACTTAATGAGCCTTTGTATTCCATACTACTTTATGGGATCTCCTCCAATTCAAGTATAGATTGAATATAACTCAAAGGTTCTATATGTTGGCAGTCATTCAGATAATGGAATGTGATAGCAAATGCTTGTCATTGATGGAAAGTACGCGAATGAAGATGGCATGAGTACAGAAAGTATGTAATAGATGGGCATTATGAGAAGACGCTATGTGAAGATTTGAATAAGATCGGCGAGATAGTGCAGGGATTGTTGAAGATCATCGCGGCAAGATCGTGAGTGTTTTGAACAAAGTAAGATTGGAGAGAAGTAGCATTTTTATCATTGGATCCCATTTACAATTCTCAATGACCATCAGATCAATTGTTGATCAGGACTGCCGAGGGAGAAGCAAATATCATCGTTGGATCCCATTTTACAATTCTCGACTCCATTTCAGAGTTCCTGCGGACTCATGAATTTGAGAGGCAAGAAATATGACCATTGAAATTGTGGATATGTAAAATCAAGATTTAATCGCAACTTTAGATTCATCAAAATCGTGGACCGTTGATTTAAGCTCCATCTCTAAGTCACGTGACACGACTTTGGAGTGACGAGAACCTCCATCACAGACTATGAAACGAACTCACGATAAGATCTGACCGGCCGATCACCAAGAGTTCTAGACCATTGACGAAGTCTATCTCGAGCTTCACGTGATCATGACTTTGAGTAACGAGCCTCCATCTAAGGAAAACGCAGGATGCGAGATCACGAAAAATATATGGACCATTGATTCATCGATATTGTGGACCATCGATCAAGGTCAATGAAGACCATAAGTTTGCAACACCTTATAGCTGCAGAAAGCCTATGGTCACCATGCGTGTGGTCATGCGGAGGAAGGACCTAGTGCAAATAAGATCTTCCTTGTAATTTCGGGGATCATGTCCGGGAGTGTCAAAACACTATATCATACAAATGCCAGAATACTGAAAAGGTGAAATATCGCCATAACCGGGTGGTCACCGCCGTGGTCATGTAGAGGAGGGAGTTAGAGCAGCCAAGCTCCTTTTTTGGATCTCACAACATGAAAAGTCAAGATGCCTCATTGTAGAATCTTCGAATTGAAAAAGTGTGAAACGCTTCAATCATAGCTAATCCAATGGTGCAAATGAAACCCAAGGAGATCGAGGGCTACCGTTGCACGCCAATGTTGTAACTACCAAACTAATCGGCGTGTCCGAGGACTCTAAGACACTTTGGGGTGATTGACAGAGGAGATGAAGAGTCTTTGGAATCTTCAAGAGGGATGAAGATGCTCAAGTGGAGTACATTGACAAATCGGATGAGCATTGAAGCTTGTAACCTGAACGTAGAAGGTTAGCTCGACTATCACAAAGAAGATGAAGAGTCTCAACTTCCATAGAGGTTGAGGAATCTCATCATAACATACAATGATGTCGAACGAGTGGAAAAATAGCCAGAGAAGCCTAAGAGTCATAATGGATAATCCTGAGCACTCGAGTTGTGGAGGATATCGTCATGGTGTGAGTATGTAGAGGCATTGCACGCATTGCATGTATAAGGTGAACAAAAGCTATAAATACACATTACGTAGATGAGATGAGGCTATTGTTGTTGTTGGAGTATGCTGTGGTTGATGTTGTTGAAGGTGATTCATGCATGAAGAAGGATCAGAGTGTAGCAAATGAAAATAACATAAGAAGAACTGCAAATGAATGGACATGGCACATAGCATAAAAGAAGAAGAATAGAATGGCCAGCATTTAATACCGAAGATAGTGAGAAAGTCCGAGAAAATATTGCGTAACGTTGATGACTGTAAGTTGTTATTGAACACTATATCACTCATAATAGGTTTCAAGATTTTCATATTCATAATCCGTGGTGGTAGTGTGGTGCTAGGGAGGACTGAGGTCCCCAGAGGTTCAAGTGGGGCTTGAACATCAGGAGTTGGTGCTTCCTCTAGTTGGAGCTAGAGAAACCAGGAGTTGGTGCTCTCTAGTTGAGCTAGAGAAACCGTGGAGTTGGTGCTTCTAGTGGGTGCTAGAGAAAACAGAGTTGGTGCTCCTTAGTTGCAGCTTGCAAAACAGAGGTTGTAGCCCTCACAAATGAGTTGGTGCTCAAATGTATGATAATGTAAAGAATGTAACATTACTTCATCATATAAAGAAGAAGAGGTTCCTACCCTTTATGGCTCCTTGGGAATTATTTGTCTCTGTGTTTCTCTTATATGGGACTGATGTTGAATGTTCCATTGTTCATTTCCGCATTATTGTGATCATCATTGAGTGCCTTGTAAATATTCTTTAAAAGAAGCATAATTGTTTATTATCTAAACTCCGATCACCCCCTCCTCAGCCATCCAATTGCATTAGAGCCAGCCCCTTTATCTAAGGGTAGATCCTAGAGCTTAAACATGTCAAGCCATGAAGGAAATTCAACCAATAAGGCCCCTCTATTCAAATGAACAAACTTTGCCTCTAGAAAGTTAGAATGAGAAACCACATAATGTCGCTAGTGTAGATGTCTGGGATGTGGTAGATTTTGGTTATGTAAAGCCAGTTGTCCTAGCAATAAGGATGACAAACTAGAATTCTAGCTCAATGCTAAGGCTATGAATGCTATCTGAGTGGGCTTGCAGAATCAGAATTTGCAAAAGTTATGCACCTAGGAACCGGCTAAGGAAATGTGGGAGAAACTCATTATCATCTATGAGGGTAATGAGAAACTAAAGGATGCAAAGCTTCAAACCCAGGCTGTAATACGCTTGAATAGATAAAGATGAAAGAAGATGAAACTATTGGAAAATACTTAAGAGTAGAAGAAATGGTAAATGGAATGGTATAAGCACTTGGTGAAACAATTGATGAACCTCTTTAGTTCAGAAATCTGAGATCTCATGATAGTTCAACCCGGTTCTCGCTATGGAATAACTTTAATGATCTAAAAACTTTGGGTTTGATCAACTTCTAGAACATTGACCGCATATGAAATGAGAATAGTTAAAGATGCTACCTCCAAAGAAGCATCATTTAAAGTTAGAAGACAAGAATGAGGATTCTCGAAGTCCGATGAAATTGAAGAAAAATTGTGAAGAGACTCAAGAAGGGATCGTGAAAATACAAAGGTAAACCGCTTCTTCAAACAAGGTTCTAACCGGTGGTAGGATAGGTCATTTTCAAATAAATTTCCCCACAAAGGAAAGGATCAGATATGTGGATGAGATGAGGAGAAGTACAAACACATAATTTCTTTTAAAGAGAAAAACTTAAGAAGAAAAGTCCGCTTGTAAACAATGATGATGATCCTTCGCATGATGTAGAAGAAAATGATTCCTCTATTGAAGATAATTAAATGACTTCATAATTCTATGGCCAAAGAGGATTATGATAATAAAAGAACATGAAGTGATGAAGAAGAAGTTGTGGTTGACATGGAAGAAGAACCGATCATAATTCCCGAAGAGATTGACGACTAAGAATCGAGAATAGAAAGAAAGACAATTGTTGATACAAATTCTCGAGAAAGAAAGTAAATAACCTAATGAAGACCTTGTCCTACTAAAAAGTAGAATTGAAGAGGAAAAGAAATCGAAGAGATTTGAAACAACATCTATCAGAAAAAGAAGGCAGATGTGAATCATTAGAACAAGAAGTAGTGGAAAACGAGGAAAGAAATGGAGAAGTTTCAAGCCTTGTATAATCGAATATGTCAAGTATCAAAGCCCCTCGCATGATTGTCCACCATTCACCAACAAGGAATCCAAAGCTGAAAACTCATTTGGGTTATGAAGAAGGATCAAGCAAGCGTGCCGTGAAATGAAGAACCATCAAGTTTGTCAAAAAGTACAACCAATGACAATAACAATCTTGCAGAAATAAAGGAAGACAATCAACCTACCAAAGTCAAGTAAGGAAAGATGTCGATATGAATCAGAACAAAAGTAATGTGCTCACCAGCCGAACGACGCTATCACCGAAGAAATTGATTTTCTAAAGACAACCATTTTCCGTGTACAAAGAATTCTTCTATGGATATTGTTTCTACTGTACTAACTTTGGTCACAAAGTTGTAAATTTTCCTTAAGACTTAGACATGAGCAATTATAATTTCAAAGGAATAAATACATGCCACAACAAAGAATGATGTATCCAAGTAACAAACCTTCACTGCTTGCCAATTGCCAAATTAAGTCCAAGGACATGCAACCAAAGAGGTCAAGAAATAATCAACAATCAATGAGTAGACAATACAGACCAATAAGTTTGACCTTTTTAACAATGAGATTGAATGCTACATCCATCATAACTATGGACACAAATATATTGACTGGTGTTTAAGGGAACATGAACTAGATTCGAAACTTCCTGCTGAAAATGTCAAGTTTCAGTTGAAGAAGGAGTGACAAGTGGGATTAGTGTTGTCAGCTCAAAAAAAAATGGTGAACTTTGGTATATAGATAGTGGATTATCTAAACACATGATGGGAGACAAAGGCAATTTTATATCTCTAAGGAGCAAATCAGGAAATGTAACCTTTGAAAATGATGTCTAGGAAAATAAAGGCAAAGGATGAGCTTAAGTAATGGAAAAGGAAAGCCCAAGATGTTCTACTCTAGGATGTAATAAACATAACTACCAAGAAGTCAAATGTGTGACAGGATGCTAAGTTTGTTCATCACCAAGGAATGCAAGATAAAAGTCTGTAAACTCGGGGACAAGTGGTGGCCAAAGGCATAAGGACATAAAATAACGGCATGTGTTGAAATAAAATAGAGAAGAATGTCATCTAAGAAAACATGATGAAAGTTGGTTGGTGGCATAGAGACTTTGGACATATAAACTTTGACCACTTAATCAAAAATCAAACCTCGAGGAGCACAACAAAAGATCTTCCAAGAATATCAAAGCCCCGAGATTCAATGTGCAAACCCTGCCAAGTAGGAAGCTAAAACAGACACAAATAAGTCCAAGAGATTTTACTTCAATAGAGAAACCACTCCAACCAGTTCATATGGATTTATGTGGATCATCTAGACAGGAAGGCATGTGGAAAGAAAACTACTTCATGTTGATTATCGATGATTACTCCAGACTTACTTGGCTGTCTTTCTCAAAGAAAAAATGAAGCATTTGAGAGAAGTTTAAAATATTTATACTTTAATAGAGACTCGAAGGAAAGAGGTTAAAGGTGCGAAGATCAGATTGGGAGGAGAGTTTATGTCAAGAGACTTCAAGGAATTCTACCGATGAACATGGGATCAAGAGAGAATAATCCCAAGAACTCCACAACAAATGGAGTTGCTGAGAGAAAAATAGTGGTGAATGGCTAGGTCAATGATGCAAATGAGAAGAACATTGGTCAAACCCACTGGATAGAAGCAATAATATTAAGTCATTCATGTGTTCTAACAAAGCCCACCTCAGACCACAAAGTGACAAGACACCTATGAATTATGGTTTGAAGACTCCACTCAATCAAACACTTCAGAGTCTTTGGGAGTAAAATGTTTACAAAGAATAATGTGAGAATCGTCAAGTAAATATGATGATTGTGGTTGATGAAGGTATATTCTTAGGGTATGCCACAAACAAGAAAGAATATAGATGCTATAATAAGAGGCTACATAAAATGGTTGGATCTGTGATTGGATGTAAAATTGGGATGAAGGAATCCCAAAGAAGAGAGGTATGACAAGAATGAGTCTCTATAGAAGACATAGCTAAAGTTGAAGATGAATCGTGTCCAAGAATCGGGAAACAAAGACTCGAATCAAATGACACTCGTGACACCTCGACAAACTCAAATCATAAAATAACTACAAATCCTCCGTAATCATTCAAAAAGAATCATCTTGCAAGTCAGATAATTGAGAAAAAGACAAAGGTGTACAAACCAGGAGAAAGCTAATCAAAACCACCGAACAATCCTTCATATAGCTCTCATATCCATGCTAGAACCCAAGAATTTCAATGAAGACAACAAATATGATCATCAATAAAGAAATGAATGATGAACTCTTGATCAGATTGAGAAAACAATACAAGTGGAGATGGTTCAAAGACCTAAAGGTAAAAAACGCCATTGGTTCCAAATGGATCTTAAAAATAAAAATGAATGAAAAAGGGAAAGTTGTTAGAAATAACCAGATTGGTCTATAAAGGATATGCACAGTTGAAGGTCAGGACTTTGACAAAACATTTGCAACTGGGCATGATTGGTGCTTCATCGCATGTTTCTTGTTTATTCATGTCATAAAAACTTTGAAGTTTATCAAATGGATGTTGTCAACATTTTAATGGAGATCTTATATTAGTATATATGGAGCTACCTTAAGGATTCTCATTGACAAATAATACCAATTATGTTTGTGTTTCGAAGAAGGCCTTATATGGACCAAAACAAGCACAACGATCTTGGTACTCTAGACTGGACAAAATTCTACAAGAAAAAAGGGTTCCAAGAAAGGCATTGCTGACGAACCCTACATTAAACTGGTGATAATTTTACTATTGTTGATATTTATGCAGATGATATTATTTTGGATGTACTAATGAATCATTCATCTAGTGGTTTGCCAACTCCATGTCGAGAATCTGAAATGTCCATGGATAGGAGAACTGTCATATTTTATTTGCTTACAAGTAAAACAAAGTTCCGCAGGAATATTTACTCTCAAGAAAATATCTGAAAGAGATGTTGAAGAAATTTCAGATGGAAGATTATTATCTAGTTAAAATACCTATGGTGGTTGGTTGTGTTGGCAAGATGATATCTCACCGATGTTGATCAAAGGATATATCGCCGGCGATAGGCGCTCTCTGTGACAAATACAACATCCCGGCCATGATATAATGCAAGTTGTTGCATCGGTAGGTCGTTATCAATCTACTCCCAAAAAAAGTCATTTGGTAGCCAAAAGGATATTTAAATACTTGAAGGGAACAATGACTTATGGTCTCAGGAGAATCCCGTAAACTGGGGAATTCCGCTAACTTCTCATTCGATGCAAATTGGGCAAACTGTGTCAATGAGAGAAAAGCACCCGGGAGGAGAATTCTTTCCGGTGACTCAATAGTTGCATGGATTAGTAAGAAGCAGTGATCTATTTCATTGTTAACTATAGAGGCAGAATACATTTCTACTTCTACTGGTTTAATAAATTTTATGGATGATACAAACCTTTCGCATCTTAAGGTAACTTAATCGATCCCATTCCACTCACCGATAACACCAAGCATTAGTGTCTCCAAGAATCCTCGCTCTTTCATTCCAAGACTAAGCTTATTCCAATAAAGTACCATTTTCTCGAGAACAAGTTACAAAACGTAATTGTTCAACCTAATTATATACCTTCTACGTAACAAATTGCAGATATATTTACAAAACCATTAGCAAAAACCCCTTTTGAATATCTTCGTCAAAAGTTGGGGGTTATATTTTCTTTTGTCTAATCTATTCACTTGATCAGGTGGGAGTACTTATTGAATATCCGGTGCATTTCCAAGATGCTCATGGTTGACAGGGGGAGTATGCATCGCAAATACTGGGAGCATTTCTCTTTAACATTGATGTCAAAGGGGAGAAAAGAGTTCGGGAAGAGAGTCGGAATGCATGTAAGTGCCGTTTCCATCAATGCCAAAGGGGAGATTGTTAAACATTTAACAGATAGCGAATAGATAATGAATGTTTGTCATTGATGGAAAGTACAACATTGAAGATGGTATGAGTATAGAAAGTATGTAATAAATGGGCATTATGGGAGAAGATGTTGCATAGAAGATTCGATTAAGCTCAGAAGATATAGTGTAAAGGATTGTTGGCAGATCATTGATGGAAAGATCGATTATGGAACAAAGTAAGCTCGAGGAGAAGTAGAATCTTTATCATTGATCCCATTTACAATTCCCCCGATGATCACGATCAACTGCTGATCGACCGCCGAGGAGAAGCAACATTTATGATCATTGGATCCCCATTTTATAATTCCACTCCATTTCGTGAGTTTCATCACTCGTGACTTGAGAGGCAAGAAATATGACCATTGAAATCATGATATGTGAAATTGTGATTTAATCGCAACCGTAGATTCATTGAAATTGTGGACCGTTGATTTAAGCTCCATCTCGAAGCTTCAAGGTGATCAATGACTTGGAGTGATCGAACCCTCCATCACGAATCGCGAGAAGGAATTCACGATAAGATCTAGACCATCAAATCACCAAGAGTTCTAGACCAAGGACTGAAGCCCATCCTTGAGCTTCAGATATCATGACTTGGAGTGATTAGAACCTCCATCTAAGGAATAGCCAGATGCGATCGCCAAAAATATCCGACCGTTGATTCATCGAGATTTTGGACCGCCGATCAGGGTCAATGAAGACCATAAGTTCGCAACACCTTATAGCACAGCCTATGGTCACCACATATGGTCACGTGGAGGAAGGAACTAGTGCGTATAAGATCCACCTTGCACTTTGGGATCATAACCGAGTGTCAAAACACGTGGGTTCACAATGCACGCCAAAATAATCGGGAAAAGGTTAACATCGCTATAACCGATGGTCACCACCTATGGTCACATAGAGGAGGGAGTTAGATAACTGCTCCTTTTCCGAGCTTGCAACATGAAGATTCAATATGCCTCATCACAGAATATCCGAATTACGAAAGTGCAAAACGAGTAAATAACAAAAGAACCCATCAGAGCTAATCCAATGATGCAGATGAAATTGAAGGAGATCGGAGGGCTACTAATATTGTACGTCATAGTGTAACCACCGAATCCAATCGGGATGGTGTCTGTCGAGGACTGAAGACACTTCGTGATCGATAGAGGAGATGAAGAGTCACTAGGAATATTCAAGAGGGATGAAGATGCTCGTGGAGGATATTGACAGCTGGATGAGCATTGCAACTTGTAACTAGAACAAAGAAGGTTAGCTCGACCATCGCAGAAGATGAAGAGTCTCAACCGCTAGAGAGGTCGAGGAATCTCAACATAACACCAAATGATGATGGACACATGGGATAAACAAACAGAGAACCTGAAGAGTTACGATGATGACTCTAATAAGAAAGCACCTGAAAGTTGTGGGTGATATCAACACTGCGTGATTATGCAGAGGTATTGTGTGCATTGTATGCACAAGGTGAACAAAAGATATAAATACACCGTACGTAGATGAGATGAGTTGTTGTTGTTGTTGGATTACATGGATGTTGTTGAAGGTGATCTGTAATGAAGAAGGATCATCATAGTGCAAAGAAATTTAAAAGAACGTAAGAAGAATTGTGCAAAGTTGAATGGACATACGCGACAGAAAGCAAAAGAATAGAATAGGCAGTGGACTCATGCTAGAAGACAGCGAGAAAGTCCGAGTAGAAAAATATTGCAGAATAGTGATGACCGTAAGTTGTTGTTGAACACCATATCACTGTAATTGGTTTCAGGATTTCATATTCATAATCCAAGGTGGCAGGGAGGCATAGTGATTGGTGGCCTCAGAGGGGCAAGTGGGGGCTTGAACATAGGGAGTTTGTGCTTCCTTCTAGTTGGTTCTAGGTGGGTGCTTGAACACAGGGGTTTGGTGCTTCCTTTTAGTTGGTGTTAGAGAAACTAGGGATTTGGTGCTTCCTTCCAGCCATGCCCCAGTCACGCCTGCAAAACAGGCTGTAGCCCCTACTATGAGTTGAGTTCTCGGATATTGACAGACGACAGGATTTGACTGAGAATGAGCACCACTCCAGATTGACATTGATGGAAGAGACGAGTTTGATAGTGACTAATGCTGAATGTGCCATTGTTCATTTCCCTGCATTATTGTGATCATCATTGAGTGCCTTGTAAATATTTTAAAAGAAGCATAATTGTTTAAGCACGGTGACAACTGATTCACCCCCCCTCTCAATTGTCCAACACTAGAAACAATGGTCCTGGTACCAACGCAACTTCTAATTATTTTACCCTTTTCTTTAATTCATAATTCTTTCTTTCCATTTTGTCAATTGATTGTCTTAATGCATCTCTAGTAGCTCAATTAAAGTATGAAATTTTAGATGGTGCTACTCCATCCAAGTCAATCTAATATTTCCATCGTTCTGATGATTTCTTATTCTTGGTATTAAATTTTTCTAACAGTGGTTTTTTGGTTTCACGATTGTATGCTGCATGGTGCAGAGTGAAAAATTCCTCTTCAAATATTTCAGGATCCTCGGTCATCATAGCATCAAGGATTTATCTTTTCGCTAACAACCTTTGTGCAAACCATGCATGTTATTCAATGAGCTCATCCACGTCCATTGCACGAGGAATTCCAGGACTTCTGATGTGTTTATTTCCACCAATGAAAGTGAAAAGTGGAAAGTGAATGCAGATTTGCAGACTTGTGGAGGTGGAAACTTAGGAAAGAATTGAGGGATGGTATGTATCTCTACGTACACATTTCTTGAATTTGACTACGTACCAAAAGAAAGTGAAAAAGGAAACAAAGTAAAGTGTTTTGGTAAGTGAGGGAATGCGAACCTGGGTGATTAAAAAAATATTTGATAGTTGTTATGCAGATCTGCATCCACATTTTCAAAAAGTGACTAAGTACAAAATATGGAAGTGAAACAAAAGGTAGTCAGAGGTTAAAGATGAGAAAAAGTCAATAACACAAATGTGAAATCACGATGCTAAAGGATTACATACATATGTATTTTAGATTCGTGTTGGCCCACTCCACATTATTAAAAAAAATGACTAAGTTCTTGGAATTTATTGTATGGGAAAATAGTAAGTAAAGGAAATAAGCAAGAATAAGTGTAAGAAAAATCCTAAGAGTAACTAAAATGAAAAACACTAAACTGACCAAAAATACTGATCAACACATTAATAAAGAAATCACTCATTGGAAGCGAACCCAAACACGTAGCCCAGGAGGGCTAAAATCCATTATCAACCTCGTCTTTGTCTCTTCTTTATTATTTATGTTATTCTTCTCTTCAATTTCACAATTCTTAATTGTTCATTAAGTGCTAATTGAGTATTGAGTAAAATATTATTCACTTTTATAACTTGCAAATAAGTCACATTTTCAGATCAATTATATAGCTAAACATTATTATATTTATAATAAAACAAATCTTAAGGTTATAATTCTAAGATTATATAAAAGTAAAATTTAAAAAACAAAATATAAATAAGCTACTACGATTTGAAAACACATAATTTTTATTATTATTAAGAAATTTTTCTATCAACCATATTTAGTTACAACATAGAGGAACCAACCACCTTGGAGATTGCATCGTTGGACCATTGGAGCATATACTTGGCATGTGTGACTTGATTTGTCCTATTTTGGAGGAGTTCACTCCTCTTGGAGCCCCCACGTGCCACATGTGTGGCCTCTCTCTCTCTCTCTCTCTCTCTCTCTCTCTCTCTC
>SNQJ01S0172898.1:19736-40130 GCA_010110895.2 Picea sitchensis
TTGACTTCATCATGTACTAGGGATTCTTCATTTCATTCTAGTAGTCTATACAGATTCCCTTCACGTCTTCCAATAACCCTAGCATCTTCTATGCTGGAATATTTATGCCATGATAACACCTTTTCATCTATGAAGGCTACTCTATTTCCTTTGTCTTCTAAACATGATATTGATACTAGATTCTTTTCTAAACCAGGTACATATAAAAAATTGCTTAAGTGAACATGATTACCTGATTCCAATTTGACGAAGGCTTGTCCAAATTCTTCGATGGGGTAGGTGCTTTTGTCTCCAAGATCCACTTTGTACGATGTCTTTCTCTCATTTAGATTTGAGAGTCTAGCTTGATCTCCCATCATGTGCCTGGAAGCTCCACTGTCGATTATCCACATATCGTCTTCAATTGTCTCAGTAAGTGCCGAGTAGTGTAAGAGACTTATTGTTTCACACATGTCTTTGGTTGACTAGTAACTGGTCATGCCTTGATCCAAAACTTCAACTTCGTCATTTATTTCTTCTGAGAAATTCAATAGGTGCGTTGAGTTAGGGTGCATCTGAATATCTTCTCCTTGAGCAAGATGCTCCATCACAAGGTGCCATATCTGAGAATTAGGGTTTTTGCAACTGCTACTGCTAGTAACCCTAGCTGTAGTGCTTTGGAAGCTACTCCTACTAGTAACCCTAGCAACAGTTCCTCCATGAGCTCAATATCTAGCGGCTATGTTTCCTTCCAGTGTTTTAGGCTGACTGAAGGGGTGTGGGCCCATAACCTGTTAGAATATAAAGATTGTGCTCGTTTTACCATTGATGATACCCTCGTCACCCAACCACTGGCCGAAGCCACCCTCCAAGCACCTTGACCTTGAATGAGAAGAGAATCCTGGTAGCAATCAATAGCCAAGAGAGGCTAATGCACCAAGCAAGAAAATAGAAACTAAGTTGAACAGATGATCCCACCCAGAAGCTAGTGCACCACTTTCCCCAGAGACCTGCGCACAAAACTTCCAACTACAGTGTGCACAACTAGCTCTACAATTATGAGAGTGTGTAATAATGAAACTGGCGCCCTGTATTTATAGTGGACTGGCCAGGTTAAGTGGGGCTGACTTCTCCTTCTGGGCATCAATAAATTCAATTTAAATGTATTTGTTTAGTCGACAACTTGTCTAGGGTTTCCTTCAATTCTTTGCTTCCTTCCGGAGGATTCTAGTCTCGTCATAGGTCACAATAGAGGTTTATACCTCCTGAAGCTACCATAATATTAACAACCCAAACCTGGGTTCTCCAACTTCACATGGTCATAACTCTCTAACCATGAGGAGTTATGTGGCATTTTACATACCACCGGAAATGGCATGACAATCACTATCCATATAGGATATTTTCCCTGACAAATTCACTATCCTTCATCTCATTATTCCATAATTAAGCATGGGTTCTCTTACCCCGAAAAGCATCTTCCCATGAGGGCTTTCACCATAAGGGGACCACTTTGGAGTTCATCCATATTTACTTCTTATCAACCATGATAAAACAATAATGAGTCATATTTACATCAAACAATCTTGGGTCCATTACCTAAACCTTTGTGCTATGGGGCTTTCTTCAAGGGTTGACATCAATGACAACCAACCTTAATCAATAGATATAAAACATTAAATATAAGGATCCAATGATATGATGTTGTAAAATGACAAATATTTATTTAAGTGAGCATATATCGTATCAATCCAATTAGATGCATGAGACAATGAAGCAATATGTGAGTTAAACTCAACTATGGTCTATTATATGTGTTAAAGGTAAATTTCCAAATTTTGAGCCCTAGTGGTAAAAACTGCTTGCTCAATCTCTTGAATAATGTGATATTAAGCTCAGAGAGATAAGTTTTAAATCCAAATTTAATGATGGAAGAGTAAATACCATATTTGCATGATGTTAATTATCAACCCAAGTAAATGATAAAACCTTAAAAAATGAACTTAGGTTTAAGAAATAATTTGGTAAAAGAAATATATAACTTGAAATAATTCCAAATTTTTCTTTAAAGACAACTTCAAGTTAAAGACAAGATACAAAAGATTGAAACTTGAAATTAAAACATAAGTTGATGCAAATATGTGAATACTTAAGAAAAATTCTAAGTGTGTGTTCAAATGAAGACAAGTCCAAGGTATGACTTGGCTTATCCAATTACTAAATCTGATTTATGGAATTAAGATGTAACTTTCATATCAATAATTAACATGGAATCAACCCAGAGATGAGAAAAATACTTTAAATAAACACTTGAGGTTAGATTACTTATTAGGAAATGAAATATCCTCAATAAAAGAAACTTTCTAACATACTTCAAATAAGTTTACTATGAAATATTGTCAATGTGATAAAAAAATAGATTTAAATCAAAGGTAAATCCAACTTATGCCCCTTGAAATATTATTTTGGATTTACTTGAATTAATCAATGATTTCCTTAATGGAAAGAAAGGTAAATTGCAATAATAAATCGAGGTAAATTCACAATTAGAAAAAGACAAGATACAAAAGATTGAAACTTGAAATTAAAACATAAGTTGATGCAAATATGTGAATACTTAAGAAAAAATTCCAAGTGTGTGTTCAAATGAAGACAAGTCCAAGGTATGACTTGGCTTATCCAATTACTAAATCTGATTTATGGAATTAAGATGTAACTTTCATATCAATAATTAACATGGAATCAACCCAGAGATGAGAAAAATACTTTAAATAAACACTTGAGGTTAGATTACTTATTAGGAAATGAAATATCCTCAATAAAGAAACTTTCTAACATACTTCAAATAAGTTTACTATGAAATATTGTCAATGTGATAAAAAAATAGATTTAAATCAAAGGTAAATCCAACTTATGCCCCTTGAAATATTATTTTGGATTTACTTGAATTAATCAATGATTTCCTTAATGGAAAGAAAGGTAAATTGCAATAATAAATCGAGGTAAATTCACAATTAGAAATTGAAATAAAACTTGAAAAATATTACTTCTAACTAGTGAACATTTGTCAAGTCCATGTTAAGATCTTATATGAATGAGTAGAACAAGACTTTGAAATTAATGTAAATTTGTTTTTATGTAATTCCTAAGACAATTTTCAAACTTACATAAATTAATTAAATAACCCAAAGGTTAAAGATAAAACTTGAAATTAATAGATCTAGGGCTATATTGCAATTAGGTTTTTGAGATAAGAAATTTAAAATCAAAACCCTAATTTGAATAAGTATAGGTGATTAATATGCTTTGAAATTAAACAACCATATCTTAAAATGAAATTTAAAACTAATTTTTTCACTGATTTTCCTTATATTTCAAATAAACATTTGTAAAAGAAAGTTTTTATTTTTTTATATTTTGTGGTTGATGGGAGAATATACAAGTGCCTAATCTTAGGGATACTAGGGTCAAGAAGAAAAACTTCTTTTAATTGTCATATTTTATTAATGGATTAAAGAGGCTATGGCTATGAAAAATCAATAGCCTCCTCTCTAATATAGATGAAAATAGAGACCAAGACCCTACAAAGAAGGGGTCCTAGGATGATCACCTTCAACTAAAAAAGCCAACTTTAATCCAATAAATGAAATTAATTACCATGCTAGAGTTCCTATATGATACATAAATCAAAGAGTCAAGGAACAACCAATAAACTAAAAAAAAGAAAAAAAAAGAGGAGTTACCTCACATGCAATGTTCCTTCCAAGTGGTAGAGTTTACCCTTCATATCGATTGATTTGCTAGATTATGTTGAAGACTTGACATCCACATCCAATATTGAAGCATGAAAATAAGAGCCAAGGGACAAGAACTTGAACCAACACCAAATTTCCTCAATAAAAGGTATTCAACAAATTGTATTCTCAAATTCCAATCAACAACCCATAAATGGTGTGAGGGGGATCCTCTTATATACAGAGGAGGCTCAAAAACACTCTTATTACAATAATAATTTTCTCCTAGGATCTTATCCTAGGGAGATCATAAAAATATTGGTCCTTCAGTTCAATTATAAGGACAAGGTTAAAATACATAACCAGCCAAGAATCTTGTGCCACATGTACAAGATTATCCCAAGAGAGAGAGGACATCCAACCAAAAAAATAGGAATAATAGAGTCAAAGTGGGACAACATTCCTTCATAATGCATGGTAACCACCTCAACAACACCATCAAGGCTAGATCGATCCATGAAATGAGAGGAGAGAGAGAGAGAGAGAGAGAGAGAGGAGAGAGAGAGAGAGAGAGAGAGAGAGAGAGAGAGGCCACATGCACGCTCCAAGAGGAGTGAACCCTCCAAAATAGGACAAATCAAGTCACACATGCCAAGTATATGCTCCAATGGTCCAATGATGCAATCTCTAAGGTGGTTGGTTCCTCTATGTTGTAACTAAATATGGTTGATAGAAAAATTTCTTAATAATAATAAAAATTATGTGTTTTCAACCCGTAGTAGCTTTTTCTATATTTTGTTTTTAAATTTTACTTTAGAGTATAATCTTAGAATTATAACCTTAAGATTTGTTTTATTATAAATATAATAATGTTTAGCTATATAATTGATATGAAAATGTGACTTATTTGAAAGTTATAAAAGTGAATTAAATTTTGCTCAATACTCAATTAGCATTTAATGAACAATTAAGAATTGTGAAATTGAAGAGAAGAATAACAGAAATAACAAAGAAGAGACAAAGACTTAGGTTGATAATGGATTTCAGCCCTCCTGGGCTACGTGTTTGCCCGCCTCCAACGAGTGATTTCTATTAATGTGTTGATCAATATTTTTGGTCAGTTTAGTGCTTTTCATTTTAGTTACTCTTAGGATTTTTCTTACACTTATTCTTACTTATTTCCTTTACTTACTATTTTCCATACAATAAATTCCAAGAACTTAGTCATTTTTTAATAATGTGGAGTGGGCCAACACGAATCTAAAATACATATGTATGTAATCCTTTAGCATCGTAATTTCACATTTGTGTTATTGACTTTTTCTCATCTTTAACCTCCAAATACTTTTTTTTTCACTTCCATCTTTGTACTTAGTCGCTTTTGAAAATGTGGATGCAGATCTGCATAACAACTATCAAATATTGTTTTAATCGCCCAGGTTCGCATTCCCTCACTTACCAAAACACTTTACTTTGTTTCCTTTTTCACTTTCTTTTGGTACTTAGTCAAATTCAAGCAATGTGGATATGGAGCTACATTCCATCCCTCAATTCTTTCCTAAGTTTCCACCTCCACAAGTCTGCAAATCTGCATTCACTTTCCACTTTTCACTTTCATTGGTGGAAATAAACACATCAGAAGTCCTGGAATTCCTCGTGCAATGGATGTGGATGAGCTCATTGAATAACATGCATGGTTTGCACAAAGTTTGTTAGAGAAAATAGAAATCCTTGATGCTATTATGATCAAGAATACTGAAATATTTGAAGAGGAATTTTTCACTCTGCACCATGCAGCATACAATCGCAGGAAAACCAAAAACCACTGCTAGAAAGCACGCTCAAGAATAAGTAGTCATCTGAACGATGGAAATATTCGTTTGAATTTGATGGAGTAGCACCATCTAAAATTTCATACTTTAATTGAGCTACTAGAGATGCATTAAGACAATCAATTGACAAAATGGAAAGAAAGAATTATGAATTAAAGAAAAGGGTAAAATAATTAGAAGTCCAAGGTACTGTGACCATTGTTTCTAGTGTTGGGCCAATTGAGAGGGGTGAATCCGCTGTCATCGTGTTAAACAATTATGCTTCTTTAAAAATATTTACAAGGCACTCAATGATGATCAATAATGCAGTGGAAATGAACAATGGCACATTCAACATTGTTCACATATATGAGACACAGAGACATAGATTTCCCAAGGAAACCCATACAGGTAAAACTCTCTCTTTCTTTATATGATAAGTAATATTTACATTCTTTTACATTATCATACATTTGAGAACTAAATCATTGTGAAGCTAACTGCTTTGCAGTCAGACTTGTCAGAGCACCAACTCCTTTCTCAGCACCCACTAGAAGGCTACACCAAATCCTAGCTTCTCTAGCATCTACCAGAAGGAAGCACCAACTCCCTAGTTTCTCTAGGCCCAACTAGAAGGAAGTACTCCCTCATGTCTGCTCCCACTTGAATCTCCGAGGACACCAATCCTCCCTATCACTTCCCAAACCACCTTGGATTATGAATATGAAACACTAAAACCTATTACAAGGATATAGTGTTCAATAACAACTTGTCAGTCTCATCATTGTTCTGCAAAATCTTTTCTACTCTGACTTGTCTTCTAGCATGCGTCCGCTGCTTATTCTATTCTTTTTCTTTTATGCTCAGGCGCCTATGTCCATTCATCAGACAAGCTTCTCGTTTCTTTTCAAATGGCCGCACTATGATCCTTTCTTCATGTATGAATACCTTTCAAATAACATCCATCGACAAGAATCCCAACAACAACAACAACCTCATCTCATCTCTGCAGACAGTAGATGAGTTAGTTGTTCACCTTTGTGCATGCAATGCACGCAGAATGCTCCTCTGCATACTCACACCGTGTTGATATCCTCCACAACTCAAGTTCTTTGTCTGATCATCATCGGGACTCTTCAGCTTCTTCCTATCAAGCTTTTATCTAATTTTGTTCAAAGATTTCATCAGAGTGTTATAAGTGGAGATTCTCACTTCCTTGAAGCAGTTTGAGACTCTTTGTATTCTTTGTGATAGTCGAGCTCGCCTTCTTTGTTCTAGTTACAAGTTGCAATGCTCATCCAGCTGTCAATATCCTCCATGATCATCTTCATCCCTCTTTGAAGATTACTAGTGACTCTTCATCTCCTCTATCAATCACCTCGAAATGTCTTCGATTCCTCTGACGTATTAAATTCATCGCTGGTTCTGCAGCTAAGCACTATGACGTGCACAGTAGCCTCCCATCTCCTTCCAATTTCATATCCGCACCATTGATTAGTCAGGATTGAAGCGTTTTCACTTTCGCAATTCCAAGATTCTGCGATGAGGCATCTTGAATTATTCATGTTGCAAGTCTCAAAAAGGAGCTTGGGTGCTCTAGCTCCCTCCTCTACGCGTGACCATAGGTGGTGACCACCAATTACAATGACAATTCACCTATTCGGTATTTTGGCATTCGTGATGAACTCGCGGTTTTGACACTGCATTACCCATCCTCAAATTCCAAGTGCATCTTATCCAGACTAGTTCCTTCCTCTATGTGACCACACGCAGTGACCACATGCTGTGCTATAAGGTGTTGCTAACTTATGGTCTTCATTGACCCTAATCGACGGTCCAAAATCTCGATGAATCAACGGTCCGTATATTTTTCGCACCGTATCTCATTATTCCTTAGATGGAGGCTCTCATAACTCCAAGTCACGATACTGAAGCTCCGGGAGATGGAAGCTTAGATCAACGTCCGTAATCCTTGCACGATGGTCCGTGATCTTATCGTGAATTCACTTCTCGCGATTCCTGTGATGGAGGCTCTCATCACTCCAAATCATGATAATGAAGCCGAAAGATGGAGCTTAAATCAATCTGGCCCACAATTTCGATGAATCTACTGGCTACATTAAATCGAAATTTCACATATCGCTATTTCAATGGTCATATTTCTTGCCCCTCCAAGTCAAGTGAGTCGTGAAACTCCTAAATGGAGTCTGAATTATAAAATGGGATCCAATGATCATAAATTTTGCTTCTCTCCCGAAAATTCCTCTGATCAATACTTGATCTGACGGTCATTGGGAGTTGTAAATGGGATCCAATGATAAAAAAATGCTACTTCTCCTCCGAGCTTACTTTGTTCCACTTAATATGATCTTTCCATCGACACCGCCAACAATCCTTTTGTAATTATCTCTTCTCGAAGCTTATTCAATCTTCTCTACACATCTCTCTCATACTCATCTATTACATACTTTCTATACTCATGCCATTCATTTTGTACTTTCCATCAATGACAAGCATTCATTATCTATTCACTATCTCAAATATTTTGCCAAACAATCTCCCTTTTTTGGCATTGATGGAAACACAGCACCCACATGGCTCACTCTCTTCCCCTTAACTCTTTTCCCTTGACATCAATGTTAAAGAAGAAACATGTTCCGAGTCATAAAAAGACATGCTCCCCCTCAACTTATGAGCATCTGAAATACACCAGACATTCAATAAGTAATTTCCACCAAGGACAGATTAGGACACAAGAAATTATAACTCTAACTCTTGACAAAGGATATCCAAAAGGCTGGTTGCCAATTTGTTTTGGTAAATATATCCAATTTGTTCCCTGTAGGAAGGGTTATAATTCAGCTGAACAATTCTGCTTGTAACTTGTTCTCCGAAATGGTACTTATTGGAATATGCTTAGTCTTGGAATGAAGAAATGTGATTCTGAGACACTGTTTGTCACTTGTGTTATCACAGTGGATTGTAATCGGATCAGTATAGTTTAACTTCAAATCTGCAAGAGTTTTGTATCATCCATAAATTTTGTGCCAGTAGAAGTAGCAATGTATTCTGCCTCAGTAGTGGATAATGAAATGGATCCTTTCTTTTTACTAAGCCATGCACCACTAGAGTCACCTGTAGCACTTTCCTCCACTGGGTGCTTTTTCTCTCATCAAATGAGTTTTGCCAATTTGCATCTTAATAAGAAGTTAACTGAAAATTTGATTTCTAGGATACCACAAAACACAAGTCATTGTTCCCTTCTAAGTATTTAAATATCCTTTTGACAGCCAAATGACTTTGTTTAGGGGAGTAGATTGGAATGTATCCACCATTCCAACAACTTGCATTATATCAGACGGGATGTCAGGATGTGCCGTGGAGATCAGCTCTATTATAGAGCTGATATGTCCTTTGATCAACATCAGGAGAGCCATTCTTTACTTAGCTTGCAACCAACCAATGTAGGTGTGCTAACTAGATAAGAATCTTCCATCTGAAATTTCTTCAACATCTTTCAAATATTTTTCTTGAGAAATAAATATTCTCAAGAATCTTGTTTTACTAGCCAAGAAAAATACATGAAAGTTCTCCTAATGGACATTTCAAATTGCTTATGAGTTAGTGAAACCATTAGATAGATGATTCATTAGTACATCTAAAATAATATCATCTACATAAACCAAAACAACTAGTCTATCACCTTCAGATGACAAAGGTTACTGTCAACAATACCTTCTTTGAACCCTTTTTCTTGTAAAATTTGTCCAATAACAAGCTCATGTTGCTTGTTTTAGTCCATATATGCCTTCATCTTGGTTACAAACATAATTAGTATTATTTGTCAATGAGAAACCTAAAGGATTCTCATATATACTTCTTCCTCTAGATTTCCATTTAATAATGTTGTTTTTACATCCATTTGATATGCTTTAAAGTTCTTATGGAATGAATATGTAAGGAACATTCTGATGGATTCCATTATTTCCACTGGTGCAAAGGTTTGGAAGCTATCAGAATGTTTCTGGCTTTATTTCTAACAACTCCTCCTTTTTCATTCATTTTATTTTTGTTGATCCATTTAAGCCAATGACTTTTTACCTTTTAGGGTCTTGAACCATCTCCCACTTCAGATTATGTTTTTCAATCTGATCAAGTTCATTCATTGCTTTAACCCAAGGATCATATTTTGTTGGCTTCATTGAAATTCTTGGGTTCTAGTATGGACATGAGAGCTTTATGAGATTGTTTGCTAGTTTTGATTAGCTTTCTCCTCGTTTGTACACCTTTATCTTTTTTCTCCACCATTCCACTTGCAAGATGATTCTTTGAATGATTCTGGAGGAGGAATTTGTAATTGATTGCTGATTTGAGTTTGTCCTGAAAGTGTTCTGAGTATTCATTTGATTCTGTAGTCTTTGTTTTCTGATTCTTGGACCTCGCTCATCTCCTCTAACTCTTAGCTATGTCTTCTATAGAAGACTCACATCAGATAATTCCTTTGCCTGGGATTCCTTTCATCAATTTTTACATCAATACAAATAAACCATTTTATGTAGCCTCTTATTATAGCATCTATATTCTTTATCGCTTGTATGATACCCAAGAAGATACCTTCATCAACCTCATCATATATTTCTGAGGTTATCATCATTATTCTTTTATAAATATTTAATTTACAAGACTAAGTGTTTGATGGAGGCAGGTCTTCCAAACCATAATTCATAAGGTGTCTTGCTGTCACTCTTATGGTCTGAGGTGGGCTTTGTTAAGCACATGGGACTGCTGTGTATTGCTTCTACCTAGTAGGTTTGGCCAATGTTCTTTCTCATTCATCATTGACTCCGCCATTTCCCTCAACTTATTTTTTTCCTCTCACTAACTCCATTTTGTTGTGGAGTTCTTGGGATTTGTGTATTCTCTGATCCCATGTTCACTGTGTATCTCCGAAGTCTCTTGACAAATCTCCCTCCTAATTCGATCTTTACTGACTTTAACCTCTTTCCTTTTTGGGTCTCTGTTAAAGCCTTTAAATATTTTAAATTTCTCAATGTTTGTTTTTTTCTTTGATAATATATGTCCCAAGTAAGTCCTGAGTAATTCATCGATAATCAACATGAAGTAGTTTTCTTTCCCCGTGTTTTCCCTGCCTAGATGGATCCACATAACCATATGAACTAGTTGGAGTGGTTTCTATTGAAGTAAATCTCTGGGACTTAAACTGCGTCCTGCTTTGCTTCCCTACTTGATGTGGTTTACACATTGAATCTGGGCTTTGATATTCTTGGAAGATTCACTGCTCTGAGGCTTGAGTTTGATTTTATGGTCAAAGTTTAGATGTCCAAGTCTCCTATGCCATAAATCCTAAACTTTCATCATGTTTTCTTAGGATGACATTCTCTTCTATTTATTTCAACACATATACATTATTTGATGTCCTTATCCCTTTGGCCACCACCTGTCCTCTGAAGCCATGCATTCTTATCTCATCTTTGACGTAGGAACAAAACTTCGTGATCCTCTGTCATTAGTTACTTGACTTACACTCAGTAGATTATGTTTCAGCCCATCCACAAGTAGGAAATCTTGCAGTTTTTCCTTTTCCATTACTTTAAGCTCACCATCCCTTTGGGTTCTTTATTTTCCTCGGCATCATTTCCAAAGGTTACATTTCCCTATTTGCTTCTACACTTAGAGATATAAAATTGCCTTTGTCTCCATCATGTGTTGAGACCACCGTCATATACCAAGGGTTCATTTTTCTTGATGACAACACTAATCCACTTGTCACTTTCTTTCTCTTCCAAAACTCCTTGACATTTTCACAGGAGATTTCGAATCTAGTTCATATTCCTTAAATACCAACAATATATTTGTGTCCATAGATAGTTATCAGTGTAGCATTCAACTTCACACTCAGGTCAAAGTTATTGTTGCAACATTTTCTACCCATTGACTGTTTATTATTTATTTACCTCTTTAGTTGCATGTCCCTCGACTTAATTTTGGCACGGGCAAGCAAAGGGGAAGGCTTCATACTTGGTCGCATCATTCTGTTGTAGGCATGGCTTATTCCTTTGAAATTATAATGTTCATGTCTAATTCCTTAAGGAAAATTCTTACAACTTTTGGTGAATTCAGTTAGTACAAGAGAAACAATATCCATAGAAGAATCCTTTGTACCTGAAAATGTCTCTTTGAGAAAATCAATTTCTTCCGTGACCGAGGACGCTGCTCGAAGGATAATATTACTTTTGTTCTAATACATTCATATTTTGACATCTTTTTCTTACTTCAATCTCAAGGTTGATTGTATTCCTTTATTTCTGCAGGTTTGTTATCATTTTCATTGGTTGTACTTTGACAAACTTGATGGGTTCTTTCTCATTTCCTGCCACCACTCAGCTGATCCCTCTTCACCCCAAGCCAGCCAGCTTTGACCTTGTTGATTCCTGCATTTGTGGCCAATCCTCTAAGGCTTTGATAGTTTTGGACATATTCATTATACAAGGCTGGAAACTTCCATTTCTTTCCTCAAGCTACCACTTGGTTCTGTTCATCCACACCTTGCCTTCTTTCTCGATATTTGTTTGCACCACCTCTTCGATTTTTCCTCCTTCCTTCCAATTCTACTTTTTAGTAGGACAGGTCTTCATCGGGTTACATCGCTCTTCTAACTGTGATCAACAATTAGTTTGCTTTCTATTCTGATTCTTAGTCTCATTAATCTCTCTTCCAGCAGGCACTCATCAGCTCTTTCCATGTCAACCATAACTTCTTCACCATTCTGTGTTCTTTGGTCATAATCCCTCTTTGGCCATAAGAAGGAAGTCATTTAATTATCTTCAATAGAGGAATCATTTTCTTCATCATCTAAAGAATCATCATCATCAATGTTTTATGTTCTAATTTTCTCTCTTAAAGTTTTTCTTTAAAAAAAATTATGTGTTTGTACTTTCCTCATCATCACATGTCTCATCCTTCCTTAGGGGGAAATAAAATTTATTTGCAAAATGACCTTTCCTTCCCTACCGCTTGAAACATTTGAAAGGTAGTTCACCTTTGTATTTTCCTGATCCCTTCTTCAAATTTCTTCACAAATTTAATTTCATCACCTGTAATCCTCATTCTTGTCTTCTTTTAATGATGCTTCTTTGGAGGTAGCTTTATCTTTAACTATTCTCATTTCATATGCAAAATAATGTTCCTATGATCAAACCCAAAGGTTTTAGATCACAAGTTCTTCAGAGACCTTCTAAGGAACCCCATTCGGGAGAGATCTCAATATTTTCTCAACTAAAGAAGGTTCATCAATTGTTTCACCAAGTGCCTTCATTCCATTTGCAGCACTTACTTTCTACTCTTAGAAAGTGTTTTCCAACAATTTCATCTTCCATCATCTTCAGCTATTCAAACTAACTCTGTAGGTTTGAAGCTTTTAGGACCTCTTTTACTTTTCATTACCCTGAGTTTTAATGAGTTTGTCCCATTTCCCTTTTATACCCTATGTGCATAACTTTTACGAATTCCGATTCTGCAAGCCCACTCAAGATGTATTCATAGCCTTAGCATTGAATCTGGGGCCCTAGTTTGTCATCCCATTAGCTGAAGCACAAACTGGCTTTACATAACCAACATCTACCACATCCTAGACATCTACACCTAACGACATTATGTAGGTTCTCTTCATTCTAACTTTCTAGAAGGCAAAGTTTGTTCCATTGGAAATGAGGGGCCTTATTGGTTGAATTTCCTTCATGGCTTGACATGTTTAAGCTCTCCAGGATTCACTCCTTAGATAAGGGGCTGGCTCTAATACCAATTGCTGGACAACTCAGAGGGGTGAACTTGCCACCGCTCTTAAACAATTATTCTTCTTTTAAAATATTTAAGGCACTCAATGATGATCACAATAATGCAATTCCGGAAATGAACAATGGAACATTCAAAGATCAGTCACATATATGAGACACATAGACAGATATTTCCCAAGGAAACTCATATACAGGTAAAAACTTCTTTCTCTTTATATGATAAGTAATATTTACATTCTTACATTTATCATACATTTGAGCACCAACTCAATAGGAGGTTAAGCACCTCCGCTTTTGGTAAGCCGCAACTTAATCGAGCACCAACTCTCTGCTTTTTCTAGCACCCACTAGAAGAAGCACCAACCCCCTGGTTTTCTAGCTCCAACTGAGATGAAGCACCAACCCCCGGTTTCTCTAGCTCCAACCGAAGGAAGCACCATCCCCTGTATTCAAGACCCCACTTGAACCTTCGAGGACACCTCCTGGCCCTCCCTAGCACCTCCCAACCACCCTCGATTATGAATATGAAACACCAAACCCATTATAGTGATATAGTGTTCAATAACAACTTACTGGTCTCATCACTGTTCTACAAGATTTTTCTACTCAGACTTTCTCACTATCTTCTAGCATGCATCCATTACCTTCTATTCTTCTTCTCTTTATGCACTATGTGCCATGTCCATTCGCTGCACGCTCTTCTTATGTTATTTTCATTTGCTACACTCTGATCCTTCTTTATGCATGATCCATCTTCAACAACATCCATCACAATCCCAACAACAACAATAGCCTCATCTCATCTCTGTAATGTGTATTTATAGATTTTGTTCAATTTTATGCATGCAATGCGTGTAATGCCTCTGCATACTCACACCACTGATATCCTCCACAACCGAGTGCTCTGTCTAATCATCAAAGTGATTCTTCAGCTTCTCCGACATTTTATCCACTCCATTCAACATCATAACAGTATGTTGGCCGAGATTCCTCATCCTCTCTGGTAGTTTGAGATTCTTCGTCTTCTTTGTGACTGTCGAGCTCACCTTCTTTGTTCGAGTTACAAGCTTCAATGCTCATCCAAATATCAATCGCCTCCACTCCAGCATCTTCATCCCTCTTTGAAGATTCCCAAAGACTCTTCATCTCCTCTGTCAATCACCCCAAAGTGTCTTCGAGTCCTCTGGCAGACACCTTCAGTGGTTTTGGTAGTTACACTGTGACGTGCAACAGTAGCCCTCCGATCTCCTTCAGTTTCATCTGCACCATTGGATTAGCTATGATTGAAGTGTTTCACACTTTTTCAATTCAAAGATTCTGCAATGAGGCATCTTGACTCTTCATGTTGCGAGATCCAAAAAGGAGTTTGGTTGCTCTAGCTCCCTCCTCTACGTGACCACAGGCGGTGACCACCGGTTATAGCGATATTTCACCTTTTCAGTATTTCGGCATTTGTATGATATCGTGTTTTGATACTCCCAGACATGATCCCCGAAATTACAAGACAGATCTTATTTGCACTAGGTCCTTCCTCCACGTGACCACACACGGTGACCATAGGCTACGCTATAAGGTGTTGCAAACTTATGGTCTTCATTGAACCTGATCGACGGTCCACAATATCGATGAATCAATGGTCCATATATTTTTTGTGATCTCGCATCTCATTGTTCCTTAGATGGAGGCTCTCGTTACTCCAAGTCATGATACGTGAAGCTCCGAGATGGAGCTTAGATCAATGGTCTAGAACTCTTGGCGATATGACAGTCCAGATCTTATCGTGAGTTCGTTTCTCGCAATTCCTGTGATGGAGGTTCTCGTCACTCCAAGTCGTGATACGTGAAGCTTCGAGATGGAGCTTAAATCAACGGTCCACGATTTCGATGAATATACGGTTGCGATTAAATCATGATTTTGCATATCACAATTTCAATGGTCATATTTCTTGCCTCTCCAAGTCGTGAGTCGCAGAACTCTGAAATGGAGTCAGGAATTGTAAAATGGGATCCAATGATCAGAAATGTGGCTTCTCCTCCCGAGCAGTCCCGATCAACACTTGATCTGACGGTCATCGGGAATTGTAAATGGGATCCAATGATTAAAAATGCTACTTCTCCTCCCGATCTTACTTTGTTCCACTTACTCTGATCTTGCCATCGATGATCTTCCAACAATCCTCTGCACTATCTCTTCTGATCTTATTCAAATCTTCTCTGCAGCGTCTTCTCATAATGCCCATCTATTACATACTTTCTGTACTCATTCCATCTTCATTACTGTACTTTCCATCAATGACAAGCATTTGCTATTTGTTCGCTATCTATTGAATATTTGCCAACATATAGAACCTTTGAGTTATTTTCAATCTATACTTGAATTGGAGGAGATCCCCGAAAGTAGTACGAAATACAAATGCTCCTCAATTTTATTGTTGGCTGTAAGAAAATATGTTAGTGATGCCATACAAAAAATGGTTGATATAATTCAGGAAATTTGTGATACAGATTATTTTCGACACGAAATGAGAGTAGAGATATAATAAAGAAATGTACAGAGATATTTTAGATATCCAATAATATAACAAAAATGTATCATAGATGCAACCATAAACACATAGATACAGTAATACACAATTTTCTATTAATGAGCGAAAATGTACAAAGACTGTAAAATATAGAGTGAAAGACTCGCTAGAATGGTGGCAACTTATCTCTGAGAAGAGATGTGTCTGCTACTTGAATTCACAAGAAGATGATTTTACAATGAGGCTCCAAAGGCCTTTTTATCATAAATAAAATCCAAAACCCTAACTCTGGAAGATGAAAAGCCAACAATTTTGTGGACCCCATTTTGGGTAGTTTGGTGTATCAACTTCCTGGGGGCATAACTTTGGCATACGATCTCTATTTGGGGTGTACGATAGATTTTTGGAAAGGTATCATCGAGGATATTCATTTAGGGGGGCTCAATCAGAGCCTTGAGATATCATTGAGAATATCTATCCCAAAAAACCTTCATTTAGGCCCTCAAAATGGCCTCAAAAGTTAAAAACTACTAAAAATAGTAAATTGCCAAAATTACCAGAAAAATGTTTTGAGCCAGTTGGAAAAGGTGGGTGGCCACCAATATCCACCTATATCAATCCTCCCTCCTTAGGAAGAAATGGCATCCATTACGTTGAGTGCCCAGGGGAGAGGGAAAAGCATTTGTTGAATCTGCATCTTGATGAGTTGCTTTCCTTGTTGGAGAAGTTGTGTTGCTTAGCTTGTTGAAGGTTGTCACAAACATGTGGTTGGAAGGGTTGGTCCTTTTTAACTAGTCTGGCTACATGAAATGTCTGTGTGCATAAAGAATATTTACACTTTTTTGCAATCTTTTCGACCTACTTCTATTTGATAGAAGGTGCTTAGGCTAAGGCTGTAGTGGTTGCATTATCCTTTTGTTCACCTTTTGAACAAATTGTGAAGAAGCTGAATTTTGTAGTATGAGATACTACCTTGTGGCATTGTTTAGGTGGAATAGTAGTTAGAACTACCTTTGGTATTCTGTAGAGATGATCCCCTAGAGAAACAATGACACCGCGGGGTCGAGACTCATAAACAACATGGTGCTTCCACATATATGGTTGGTCCAAGAGAACATCAAAGACATCTAGTGGGGAAAAATCACATAATACCTCATCCTTGAAGGGTTGGATGTCATATGACAATCGACACTATCGGCTGACACAAATATCTCGTCCCTGGGGAAGCCACCCGATGTCGTATGGTTGCAGCTATGGTGTTGTTGACAATCCCAACTATTTGATAACCTCTGCTAAGATGAGGTTCTTCTGGATTCAACTATCAACAATAAAATGCAGTGAGGTCCCCTTCACCCACATCTATAAATTAAAAAGGCTCTCCCCCTCTTTAGGATCTATTGCTTCTTCTGGTTGAAATGTTGTGGTCGCGACAATAGCAATGGGGTCTGCGTCAATGATCCATCTTTTACCAGTATTTTCAGGATCAGATTATGAATCAAGGTTCGGCTCCTTATCTTTGATCTCAGCCACCAATTACTATTTTGTGAGACATTCCTCGGTGTTGTGCTAGGGGATTTTGTGGAAATCGCACCATTTTTCGGTGTCCTTCTTTGTCTTCCCGTGACCCTTCTTTTCATGTGGCTTGGACTGGTTTTCGGGAGACTGTTTGTTAGGGTCATCTTTATCATACTTTGGTTGTTGCAGATTTGCAGACCCAAAATCCTATTTTTTCTGGTGCCTAAATTTCTTCTCGATTTTAACAGCATATTGATAAGAAGCACCGAGTGATGAGATGTCCAAAAAATCCATTTCAATTTGGATGTATCTATGTAGAGCCCCACGGTATTTCAGAACCAAATGTCGTTTAGAGTCTTTGATACCCAGCTTGGTGCACAAGGTATGGAAGGTATTGGTGAACTCTAGAACTTCTTGGCCCCTCTCTTGCGGCAGTGTGGTCCATCTCATGTATTGGTCCTCATAGTTGCCAACAGGTAATATTGTTCCTTTATTGCATCCACAAAAAAATACCAAGTGGGCTCAACCCCATATATTCTAGACTCCTCTATGGAACTTTTCTCCCATTAAGTTTCCCATCAATTTTTGACATGGGGGAGATATTTAAGGAGTGAAAATGTGATCTTTTCCAAATCGAAAAAATTATGAACAAAGAAATAACCTTCTAACAGATTTAACCATTTGTCTAGGGAAACCGCATATATCTGACCTTCAAATACAGGAATATCAAAATTAACATGTACCTTGAAAGGAGAGGTGCTTATAAAGTGGTTGTCTGATGAATATGTGTCTATTTCTATCGGCAGACATTGAAGGATGTGGGAAAAATTCTCCATCATTTCATCCCTCTGTCGCGTGAGAGCTTGCTCAAGAAACATATTGATAGAATCGTCTGCTCCGTCGTTTTTCTTTTATTATGCCATGGAGGGTTTCTTGGGTGTGAGAGAGAGATTTTATTCAAGAGAGACAAGCTCGAGACCCAACTTTCTATACTCGAACCTCATCGGGGACATGCACTAAAAAAACGATCAAGAGCAGCCTGCTCTGATACCACTGATCCAGATTATTTTCGACACGAAATGAGAGAGGAGATATAATAAAGAAATGTATAGAGATATTTTGGATATCCAATAATATAACATAAATGTATCATAGATGCAGCCATAAACATAGAGATACAATAATACACAATTTTCCATTAATGAGCGAAAATGTACAAAGACTGTAAAATACATAGTGAAAGACTCGCATGAATGGTGGCAACTTATCTCTGAGAAGAGATGTGTCTGCTACTCGCATTCACAAGAAGATGATTTTACAATGAGGCTCCAAAGGCATTTTTATCATAAAGAAAATCCATAACCCTAACCCCGAAAGAGGAAAAGCCAGCAGTTTTGTGGACCCCGTTTTGGGTAGTTTGGTGTATCAACTTCTCGGGGGTGTAACTTTGGCATACAAACTATGTTTGGGGTGCACGATATCTCATTGGAAAGGTATCGTTGAGGAGATTCATTTAGGGGGCTCAATCAGAGCCTTTGACTATCATTGAGAAGCCTGATCCTAAAAAACCTTCATTTAGGCCCTCAAAATAGCCCCGGAAGTTAAAAACTGCTAAAAATAATAAATTGCCAAAATTGCCAGAAAACTATTGTGAGCCAGTTAAAAAGTTGGGTGGCCACCGATATCCACCTAGATCAATTTGGGAGTTTTCCCAAATTATTGCTAGATTTTCCTCTAGAATAGAGAATTTTGAAGAATATTTACAAAAATATTTGGGAAATGGTGAAGAATTTTTCAAGGAAGTCGTGAACACATTTCTAGCTAAAGTCTCAAGTTTAAATGAAGCCCAGAGAAAGGAACACAAAATTCCTTCCCCTTACCATATGAAGTAGATCAATGCATGTTGGTTAAGGAGAATTCAAGAGTTAAGCAAAATGATAAATGAAACCGAGGCCCTAAGGAATAGAAAGAGTTATTTATTCCTTAAACTTGTTAGTCTTACCAAGGAATTATATGGTCCCAATTTATTGATGGATACCATGATCTTAACCAAAGAATATTTAATGGAACAACTTAAAGCACTAAAAATTTCTTGGGCTAACGAATTTACCGAAACTATTGAATTTTTTGAAGATGAAGTTGAAAAATGGTTAGTTTGGTATATGAACATAAATGATGAGGTGGATGACACATTGCATCAATCAGAGATAGATATGAGGGAATTTGAAAGTCAGTTATTTGAGATTAAAACTAAACATGAAATTACCATGACACCTTTAAGAGAGTACATTGAAGAATGGTTGAAAAAGGCATTAATCAAAATTATTGAACAATAAAATCAAGAATCAGTTAGATAAGTTATGCCACCTCAACCACAACATGTACCTATAAAGGATCCAACTACAAGCAAGTGACGGTTACAATATTTTTCCATCACAGTGAGTCGAACATTAACTCTACCCTTTCAGTTTTTCTTATGTTCATTTCTGCTACAATCATTTATCATCTTGCCTTTGTCTTCTCAGTATTCTGTGGGATTTGGGCTGATTCTTGGTTGTCCTTCTCTTATCTTCTAGTTATTTTCCTTTTATGGTCTGTGAGAACCCAATCCCAGTCCTCTTCAAAGGGAGAATGCATTTTATTTTCCTTAAAGACATTTACCTTTGTATTTAAAGACTCGTTATTATTTTTGAGACTCCAAGAGAGCTACTCAGGATATTACATTATTGTATTCTCAAAGACTTTGATCAAAAGCTTGAGTTACCCAATGTTTAATCTATCATAATATTTTTGGTACTTTATGGAATGATAATTTTAAGCTCTCTTTTATTTGAGGTCCAATTTCTATTATATTTATTTGTCGTATTATTAAACGCTCTTGTGAATGTTGTGATGGATATATCAGTTCTATATATTATGTATGCATCTTAATCTATTCACGTTGTAAATATTATACATATGAGTTTATTTTAAAACACCTGGTCCCAAATCTCAGTTGTTGTTTTCCTTGAATGTGA
>SNQJ01S0172899.1:4285-18812 GCA_010110895.2 Picea sitchensis
TTTTGTAAACTTTATATTTAAATTAATCATTTGTAAATATAAGAATGACCAACACAATTTAATCTTTAGAGTATAAGAATGAATGATATTAAATATATTTGCTTTACCTTAACTCACATGATCATAAAAAACATATGTTTACATTGTAAAAAGGGTAAACTACACACTAAAATGATGATATTGGTATTTTGGCACTACATCATTTATTTTGTACTCCTAATTTTATATTAACAAAATTTATTTGAAAAATGTCATTAATGAGATAATATAAATTAACCTTTAATAAATAACACCTTTAAGTTACTTAGTGTGACATAGCATATGGTTTTACTATTTTAATATTTTTTTTAAGAGATCTATTTTAGACTCAAATTTACTTTAGTTCTTCTTTCTTTCCAATAGAAAATTTGCTCTAAATTATATTAGAGTATATTTTTTTTTACATCTTCAAATATCCTTAATAAAAAAAGATCACTACAGATCCAGCTAGTCACTATTATGTCCCAAAAACTATCCAAAATAGTTTCCTTACATACCATAATGGGCAAGGCTTCAAAAAGCAAGCAAATTAAAATAGTTCATCTCCTCAAAATGACAAAATAAATTTGTAAGTTCTGAGTACCAGCAGGATGGTAATCTTGTTCAGATTCAACAAAGAGAAGATTCAAAAAGATTTATATGAGTATGAGGACCTCCAACCCCTCCTACGCATTGAAAATATGTTAATCTACCTATCGGTTCCAAGAGAGCTTGTTTAGATAATTGATCTGCATCCTTATTGAATTTCATGTATATATGATGAAACTTAATTCCTTGAAATAAAGTGATCAATTCCATTGTTCTATGTTTTCATCCTTCGATGTCAATAGCCTATAATTTACTTTTATGATTTAGCCAATCAATAACTACCTTTGAGTCCCCCAGTATCTGTAAATTTTGAATAGACCAAAGATTGACAAGAGTGAGAGTGGCCCAAACTCCCATAAGCTCGACATTTGTGTTTGTTCATTCCCCACAGTTGATATACCATCTATATACAATCGAATCTGGAGATTTGATGACAACACCAACTCCACACAGTTTTCAACTTGAAATAGTCGCCCCATCAAAACAAGCAATAGTAAATCCTTATTTTTGTATGATCGAACAAGCTCTTAAAGAGGCAGAATTATGTGACCGGGGTAGCCTGTTGAGAGATCCAAGTGTCTTATATACCACTGTAGAAACTGAAGGAGATTTCTCATCAAATATTACTTTGTTTCTCTCGATCCATATGTACCAACAGGTAAGTTTAGCCAGGTTTTTTGAAACGGATTTATCCTTAGTCCAAGAAGCAAAACAATCGTTAAGTGTAGATCCTTCCCGTGTTTTTTTAATCTATAAAAAAGTTGTTAATCTGGCCCAAACTGACTTTATGAATGTACAGTGCATGAAAAGATGGTTAATATCTTCAGAACTATGTTTGCAAAGATAGTAAAAACCAGGACCCTCCCATCCTTTTTTTTGAAGGGCGTCTCATGACAAAATCTTGTTTTCCGCTACCATCCATATGAATAATTTTATCTTTAGTTGGATGTCCCATTTCCATATATTTACCTTCCAACCATGCCAGATCGGGTAATCCATTGTAGATATAAGAGCAAAGTATATATTTTTAACTGAAATTTTCCCTGATGAGTCCCCCCTGGTCCATAATAACGTATCATTTGTATCGTGGAGTGAGACAACAACACCTATAAGCGATTTGAAATATAATTCCCAAGTGGTAGCTAAAGTACATGCTAAACCCAACTCCTCGTTGCTTAACCAATTCTTAGATAAAGTAACAAGATCTCAGGAAACTATTGCTTGTTCCAGTACAATAATCTTTTTATGTCTTAAGTGTGTTATTATCGCGTCTGAAAAGATGGATTTGTCACCCAGACCTAAAATTTGATCTCTTCCAATAGATATAATATGTTCCAACCCTGGACACCAACTTAGCCAATGGGTAATCACATGAACTGATCGAATAAGACTAGTCCAGATCCTGGACACTGATAACTGCTTATGGGAAGCTAGCCTTAACCAATTGATAATTGTTGTGTTGGGAAAATATTTATCCAATAATACCTTATGCCAGATAAGGTCATGTGTCAATACCTGCCAAAGAGTATTTATCGTTAAGCGTGTATTAAAAAGAGAAAGGTTTTTGAACCCCCAACCACCACTTTTCTTTGGTCTGGAAAGAATGTCCCATTTGCAAATGTGAAACTATTGTGAAGTTTTATGATTGCTCCAGAGGAAATTGAACATCATTTTTTGGATCTTGTTCAATACAGAGCGAGGGATGGTCTCCATAGACATCCAATAAATAGGCTCACTCTCTAGCACTGATTTTACTAATATGAATCTACCACCCAAGGACAACCACATGTTTCACCACAGTCCAATCTTCTTTTCCAATTTGGTCACCAACCAATTCCATTCTTATGCCTTATATGCCCCTATCTTTAGAAAGTATCCCAGATATTTGAAGCCGATAGAGAGATCGGTAAAGGTATAAGGAAGAAACACCTTAAATGGTGCAAGTTCAACATCGGAAAGGTCTTCAAAATGTACAGTAGTTTTAGATTGATTTACTAATAATCGCGAAGCTTTACAAAATATCTTGATAATTTTGTCGATTTCCATCCATTCTTCTAATGTTGCCTTTGTCGTAATTAGGACATCGTCCACAAACAGTAAATGAAGTATTTTGATCATTCTAGACACTTTTGTACCTAATAGATTTCCTTCACCAATGTTATTTTTCAATAAAAGACTGAGACCTTCCATAACCATGATAAAAAGTAATGGTGATAAAGGGAAACATTGGCGCAAACCTCTACCACTTCTGAAAAATTATGTTGCCTCACCATTGAGAAATACATCATATTAAGAAGAAGTTACGCAACTCATGATCCAATTTGTCATTTGGAGTCCAAAGCCCACTTTTAATAAGGTCAGCCTTAAATGATCCCAATCTATGCAATCATATGCCTTCCACAGATCAAATTTAAACACTAGAGACTTTAAATTTTTCTCTTTATGCTATGTATACTCTCATGTGTTGTGCCAATAGCATCTTGAATCCACCGTCCTTGTAAACACCCCAATTGTTCAGCAGAGAGTGACATAGAAAGGATCGGTTTTATCTGATTTGCAATGATTTTTTATATCACTTTGTAACATAGGTTACACAATGATATCGGGCGGAAATCATCAAAGGTAACTGGTTTATTTGCCTTCAGTATAAGGGTTAGAAAGGTTCATTTTAGACTCCCAACAATAGAGCCTTTATGTCTCGAATTCTCAACCATCTAAATCAAAGAAGTAGGTGAAAAATTCAGTTGTCCAGCCATCAGGTCATGGGCTCTTATCTTTTTTTAAATGAAATAAAATGGCCTTTATTTCCTCCATGGTAATTGGGTTGAACCGTGGACCAGACTCATCATCATTTACCATCTGTGGGAGAATATCAATAACCTTGACTTGTTCAATAGTGTTTGGGATAATCAGAGCCTTGTATAGCTTTTTGAAATAGTATATTGCTTTCTCCTTTATCTCTCCTTGTTCTGTAATTGTATATCCATTTACATAATTGATCTCCCATACATGTTTTCGAATCCTAATGTGACTTGCAAAGTTGTGAAAAAACTTTGTATTATTGTCCCCGCTTTTTATCCAAATCGCCCTGCTGCGAAGTCTCCATTGTTCTTCAACTCCACGTAAAATATTATTCCTTTCAAGTTCCATCTKCTAGAGATGTTTTTCCGCTCCCATATTTGTTGAATCCCCAACCAATCTCACAATTGTATCCTTTATATCTGATTCTAAAGTCGCCAATTGGSCATTGTTCCTGGCAATAACTGCTTTATACCAAAGTTTAGTATGAGACTTTAAAACCTTTAATTTCCACACTAATCTGCTATGTATTCCACCTTCGGTTAAGAAAATGGGATCCTTCCATATCTTATGTACTAAATCCATGTAATCAACATCATGCAACCAACGGGATGGTAACTGGGTTGAACAGTGGACCAGACTCATCATCATTTACCATCTGTGGGAGAATATCAATAAGCTTGACTTGTTCAATAGTGTTTGGGATAATCAAAGCCTTGTATAGCTTTTTGAAATAGTATATTGCTTTCTCCTTTATCTCTCCATGTTCTGTAATTGTATATCCATTTACATCATTGATCTCCGATACATGTTTTCGAATCCTACTGTGACTTGCAAAGTTGTGGAAAAACTTTGTATTATTGTCCCCGCTTTTTATCTAAATCGCCTTGCTGCGAAGTCTCCATTGTTCTTCAACTCCACGTAAAATATTATTCCTTTCAAGTTCCATCTGCTAGAGATGTTTTTCCGCTCCCATATTTGTAGAATCACCGACCAATCTCACAATTGTATCCTTTATATCTGATTCTAAAGTCGCCAGTTGGGACTTGTTCCTAGCAATAACTTCTTTATACCAAAGTTTAGTATGAGACTTTAAAACCTTTAATTTCCACACTAATCTGCTATGTATTCCACCTTCGGTTAAGAAAATGGGATCCTTCCATATCTTATGTACTAAATCTATGTAATCCACATCATGCAACCAATGGGATGGTAACTGGGTTGAACAGTGGACCAGACTCATCATCATTTACCATCTATGGGAGAATATCAATAACCTTGACTTGTTCAATAGTGTTTGGGCTATCAGATCCTTGTATAGCTTTTTGAAATAGTATATCGCTTTCTCCTTTATCTCTCCCTGTTTTGTAATTATATATCCATTTACATCGTTGATCTCCCATACATGTTTTCGAATCCTACTGTGACTTGCAAAGTTGTGGAAAAACTTTGTATTATTGTCCCCGCTTTTTATCCAAATCGCCCTACTGCGAAGTCTCCATTGTTCTTCAACTCCACGTAAAATATTATTCCTTTCAAGTTCCATCTACTAGATATGTTTTTACGCTCCCATATTTGTAGAATCCCCGACCAATCTCACAATTGTATCCTTTATATCTTATTCTAAAGTCGCCAGTTGGGCCTTGTTCCTGGCAATAACTGATTTATACCAAAGTTTAGTATGAGACTTTAAAACCTTTAATTTCCACACTAATCTCCTCTGTATTCCACCTTCGGTTAATAAAATGGGATCCTTCCATATCTTATGTACTAAATCCATGTAATCAACATAATGCAACCAATGGGCATTTAATTTGACAGGATATGCCTTGTAAATAGGAGGAATCTCCAGTTGTACTAAGATAGGGGCATAATAAGAGATATATGGATACTCAACCCAGTATCTAAATAAGCCAACAACAGATAATAAACCTTCAGAAACAAGACATTTTTCCAATCACCTGGCAATGGCCTCATGACAAGTAGGAACCGGTTTTTTCGGTTTGATGTCTATCAACTTTTTGGAGAGAAATAAATCTATGTAATAATCATCTGTCAATACGGGAACAGTGGAACCTCCACAGACCTCATCCGAAGAAAAAATTATATTCAGATCAGCAGCTAAAATCAGATTGTTAATAGAAAAAATACCATTATCTGCCACCGAACGTTAGAATTGTTTTCGGTCCGAACACAGGCCATATATATTAAGCAATGATATATCTTGCTTGTTTATAATACACCTGCATGTTAACAGAATACCACCAATAGTAAGGTAAGGAACCATATCATATAAATTTGGGTCCCAAGTGACTAATAATCCTCCCGAAGTACCCACAGAGTTTACAGCACTCGAAATCATGGAAGGACGAAGAAGGTGCATGAAATATCTAGTCATTTGCTCATGTACCAGGGTTTCCTGAAGGAAGACAATATCCGGGAGGGTTTGATCTAGTATACGACATACAGAGGCAATTTTGAGGGTGCCTCCAATCCCTCTTACATTTAAGGAGAGTAACAACATCACTTAGCCCTCACCATGGCTTTCATTGCTCTAAGAGCCCCATTATCAGTGGAGAAAGGAACTGAGTCAAGTGACTGAGAGGATAAAACGCCATTTTTTTTCGAATGCTTCAAGTGTTAACTGGAGAGTGTTCGATGCCAAGGCCTTTGGACCAAGAAAATTCTTTCCCATCCCCCTCGGTATGCTTCTGAGAAGTATTAGCCTCGATTTCAGTAGTAGGATCAAGGATAGCCTTACCCAAGTAAGTTGGCAATTTTATAGAGGCGTTTGAATCCTGAATGAAGGGGATCAAAGAGTCTAGTACAACACTAAGGGTAGAATCGTCCACCTCAGATTCTCTAAACCCAGGCTCCACCAAATTATTACCTAACATCTCCGGAGACGAAGGGGAAGAGTTAGGTGTCCGAGCCCGGGTATTAAACAGTTGAGGTAAAATATTTTGTTGCATCTCAGTAGGGGAAGGAATAAGAGACTCAGTTAATATTGATGGCAGTACCCCAGAAACAAAGGCTGGGGATGATTCAGTGACAGTCAGCCTCGCCGAACCCTCCAAAACCGGATCAGTACGATCCATGTCACCCTCATTAATCCCCTTATCTATGGTAGTGGATAAAAAATCCAGCGAGAATTATAGAAAGCCTCCTTCTCCCAAAGTGACAAAGTAGAATATAAGGAAGGGAAAAGACTTTTCAACTTACCAGTGAGAGTCACAGAAGGCTTCATCTGGCTCCAATGCTTAGCATCATAATGAAGTGTCTCGCTCCCGAAAGAGTTTGTTTTTGTAACGTAGTCGAGAGGATCCTTTTGTAAAGTAGTATCCTATGATGACTCTTCAGCCTCCTTACTAGTACAATCACGACGGAGATGACCAGTTCTACGACACAGATTGCAACGAAAGGGTATAGTGAGATAGTCCAATTTCTGTATATATCGTTGTTTGCGCCATTCAATATCTAGGACCTCTGGTAGCCCGCAATGGATATCCAATTCCATTAATATTTTTCCCACCTTTCTAGAAGGAGTAACTAGTTTTTGGTTATCCAGTGCAATAAACTTACCCATCGTGTCACTAATAGCCCGAAGAGCTTCTTCATTCCACATATGTATCAGTAACCCTGGTAGAAGAACCCACAAGTGGAGGTACTGAAAATGTTTGGTCATTGGATCAAATGCAACCCGCCAGTGTTTCAACATCAAACTACTACCCCCAAAAACCCACAGAGAGCCCAACAACAGGGTCACATCCTCTGGGGTTTTACAAATAAAACCCAGCCATCCTTTAGTAAGATAAAGGACTTCAAGCACATAACCCGGTATAGGAACCCAATTTTTTTCTATCCAGGCCGAGACAGGTCCCTTACTCAAACAATTATATGAGATGTTGTCAACCAAACCACAGAGGGCCATCCTACAGATCTCCTCCAGTCCCATGTCTGAACCCAACACCATGCGCTTAACATTCCTATTTGCTTTCCACAACTTCCTACGAACACCAGTTGGTTGTGGTTGTTTGTGGGGTTTCCTCAAACTACCTGGTGATAACAATCCCTTATCGCCCAAAATAGCATCATGTATAGACTTCGGCCCCTTCATAGGTTGTGTAAGGCCTGTAGCTGCAGGCGGGGCAGTGTAATGACTAGACGAAGGATCCGGAATCTGGAAGACAGTATTACCTGGAGCAGGTGTCGAATCAAGTGCACAGGAGAGTAATGAGCGTGGCGCCCCTCCCAAGGAATCAACCTTTGTGAAAAGACCCTCTTGTTGCCAAGCTACCTCGTCATAAACACTCATAAGTGTCATGACATTCCCCTCTATGTCAACATTGTTATGGGACAACATAAGACCACCACCTATAAAGCACTAACCACAAAGATCACGGAGTAAGAACCTCGGTTCAGTTACCTAGAAAGGAAAATTATTACAGGGAGTCAGGCCCAGGACCCAAAGAAACGTTGGCCAGCAGAGTAATTAATCCCAATAATACCACTAAAAACAAAGTATGGAAGTCGATGGGAAGTGGGTAGTAAGGGAAAATCCAAAAGCGTTAGCGAGATAGTTGACTAAATGCAGTGACTTAACCAGAACCGTAAACTTCTGGGTCCAAATGATAGTCCATTTCAAGCTCCCTAATCACAATGGTACCAAGTGACCTCCGGACTGGTAGTAGTGTCGAGCTATTCACAACCACCCGCACCTCCTCCATCGATAGATCTAATCCATCCTCGTAAATTCAAAATTCTCGCCTAATTGTAGAGTCGAGCCGACACATAACCTGCCTTCCTCTACTTTAGTTCTTCTTAACTAATTCTAAGTTAACAAGGTGTATCTCATTACTACATTATTCCATGGAAAGAATCCAAATACATTATTGAAGGGATTGTAACATTCATCCCATATCTATATCATAGAATTGTAATATCAGTCCCATAACCATAACATTCACATAAACATATGTCAATCTAATATAAATTATTATACAAAACCAAAAAACAATAATTATATATTTAATATGAGCTAAATAATATTATTCACAAATCCATACATACATAAAAAAAAAAAATATTATAAATTATTTAAACCAACTAAATATTTTTTATTATATCCCTTCCATTCAAAAACACAAAATGAATCCATATATTCCAACACAAGCTTAATCTTCTACACTTATTAATTTTCCAAATGCATAAATATTTTTTATTATATCCCTTCCATTCAAAAACACAAAATGAATCCATATATTCCAACACAAGCTTAATCTTCTACACTTATTAATTTTCCAAATCCATATTGATGTATCTCTCTAAATATATCAATTTGTTTTTTTCCAAACACTACAAAACACAAAACAATGAGTTTATAACATTAGTTTCATAATAATTAGTTGGAACTTACTCTTTTTTTTTCATTATATTTGAAATGAATTCGTATAATTAATATCCTCTCCATTTTATTATTGAAAACAATTAGTTGCTAATGAATTTATATATATTTTCTATTTATGTTTAATTTAGAATTCAATCAATAAAATGTTAAAATTAAATTAATAAAATGGTTTCCAAAGTATAAGTTAATAATGATGATCACTCATTATTCACGGATTACTTTATGAGACTAAAATTTGGTGAGTAATTACATAGACCGATAATTAAATTAAGTTATTGAATTATTAAGATTATTAATAATAATTAATTAGTGATTACATTTGTCATTAACTCATAATCAAATTAGTATAATGTTTTTCTTTACTTTTAGTAATAATTAGATATTAATTACATTGATTTATTATTCAATTAATAAGTTTTGTTACTTAACCATAAATAGCAATTAATAATTAGTTACTAATTATGGACTCAGTTCAATTGGTAAAATGTCTTTCTTAAGTTTTAATAAAAAATAGTTATTAATTACAACAATTTATTTTAACTTATAATAAGAATTAGTTACTAGAAGTAAAAAATTATTTTTCTTCTCAAAGTTTTTTTCAATCTAAAAAAAGTTTCCATGTCAAGAGATTTGATCCCCTGTAAGCCCATGTGAAACAATCAAATACACTTGAATAAAGAGGGAGCACGGGTGATTAGGAGAGAGCTCTCGCAAGGTTTCCAACATTGATCCAGTTTAGACCCTATTACATTTCTCATGAGGTTTCCAACATTGATCCATTTGCTCCCTCCTATAGCGATGCATTGGCCGACAACAACTGCCATGCCGCCAGTCGCACTCCATCCCACATTGCAAAAGGAAAAGAGACAAAACAAGAAGAAGGAACAAGAGGGACATGAAATAAGATTATTGATGAACCCAAATCTAATTAAGAGAACTAAAATTAGAAAACCATGAACCCAAACGGAGCAGGAAGATGCATCCTGAAAGCTATAGAAATACCAAAATACAGGACCACTTCTAATAAGATTGGACAATATATTTAGCACATGAGGGACCATGCCATCATCGGCAAATTCATGGGTATCTGGCCCATGGAGAAAGCTCTAAAATGGTGAATGGCGGATCCAAACTAGATGGAATCCCAAAGGCGAGGTCAACCTTAAATGGGGTTCCAAAGGCTTTTTCACAACAATTTTTACTAGCTTGGAGGATAAGGATAGGGTATTTTAAAACGACCCATATTTCTTCAATTCAACAGGGATGTACCTTCGTCTCTAGTAAGAGAAATTCAGCCCGGAAAAAAGAAGACTTCATAGTTTCTCTAGTATGGATCGGGATATACTATCTTCCGCATGAGTTCTGGGATGAGGAGATCCTCGAGGGTATCAAGAATTCCTTGGATCCTTTGTCAAAATCTCAGAAGTAACAAAAAAGGGTAATATACCTCATATGCCATAATATACACATACCTTAATGTAACATCCCCATTTTCAACCCCAAAATAGCGATGTATATTGTAAATGTGATGTATTGTCAAGAGTCAATATGTGAACAATATAAATAGAAATATAATGAATAAATGTATTTCCAGCTGCAAATGGAAACGGATGAAGACTTGGGGGTTAAGTATCCACAAGAGAGGGAAGGAGTCCAAGGGGCATAGTTACCCATATCTAGTAAACTGAGACCCATTTTCTATTTTCCTCTAAATTATCCTTGCCAAGAACCTTCCATTAGTTTTTTAGTGTTCTAGACCCCAATCATTGAATTCATGTAAGAGGGTTGGTGTGAAAGTCACTTCCCATAGTTATGGAGAGCATGGGGGTTGAGTACAATCAGCTTGGAGAAGAGTGTAAGTCAAGCAAGCAAGAGAAAGATAGAAAATATGTATGGGTAGGAGATCCGATTTTGGTACATTCACGTGTATGCATAAAGAGGGGTTTTAAATGGAGTTTTATGGGATGAGCAATAGGATTCAAACTATGGGGCCTTGAAGGAAGTTGTGTGGATATGTTGGTTGTTGTTTTGGAACTATAATTTCATGGTGAATAGGTCTTGTGCCTGGAAGGGACAAACTACTCGAAGTTCATCCAAGGAGCCGACGTTTTGGTTGTTGGGCGAATTCGTGTTGCAACTGTAGAATTCTCGAAGTCCCAACAAGTCAATTTCCTATTTATTTTGTGTTGAAATCCCTGGAGGAGAGTGGAAATGTCCTAGGGACTGTGAACAATGAAGGGGAATTCCATCCCTTGGGTTTTGCAAGTTGATGGAAAGTTTGTTAGTGGACTGGAATTAACTGAGAGTTTGACTGTCGAAGGGGGGCATTAGCCAGCCTTAGGGACCTCCATATTTTATGGACTCATAGCCCCAACTTGGGGGTGTCTTATTGTTGAGAACAAAAATGATTGTCTGATCTGGACCATTTTCCGAATTGAAAAATGCCCATCCGTCGGAAATCTCGAACCACTTTCCGAAATGGAAAGGAACTTCCCATCCTGGACCATTTTCCAAGCTGAAAATGGCTGTCCATAAATCAATGATGTATCAGTTCTCCCTCCCAACTTGGAGATCCATCTCTTACCTTTCAACTAAGGGAGTTATTTCCACGATCCCCAACTTGTCTCGTAAGTATGCAAACTTTATCCTGGACAAAGACTTTGTCAAAATATCTGTTGTTTTCTCATCTATGGGGATATACTGGAGCTTCACTTCTCCTTCTTGGAATTTATCTCGAATAAAGTAGTATTTGATATTAATGTGTTTCGACTGTTCATGAAACACTGGGTGTTTAGATAGCCTTATACAACTCTGGTTGTCACAGTATATTATGGTCGAATTTGGAACCTAATTAAATAATCCAGAAATCAGCTTTCTCATCCATACTGCTTTTGTACATGCCTCACATGCTGTGATATATTCTACATCAGTTGTGTTGAGTGCGACATAATTTTGTTTCCTGCTGCCCCAAGATATCATAGTGGAGCCCAAGCTGAAACACATCCCTGAAGTACTCCTTCTGTCTTCTACACTTCCTGACCAATCAGAATCTGTGAATGCATGAAGTTGTATATCACTGGATGCGGTATATATTAAGCCATAGTTTAGCATCCCACGAATATATCTTAGAACATGCTTTGAAGCTATCCAATGCTCATGTCGAGGTTCCACCTGAAACTGACTTAGGGTGTTTACATCAAATCAAATATTTGGTCGAGTATTCACTAAATACATCAATGACCCAATCAATTGTCGATATAGGGATGGGTCTACTGGATCAGAATCTAAGTCTCTTGCTTTCCTTATATCTGTGGTCATAGGAGTGTCCATGGATTTGCAATCCATCATTCCAAACTTCTGAAGAATCTTCACTGCATACTTTCCTTGTCCAAGGAATACTTCACCATGCTTCTGCCATACTTCTAGTCCCAAGTAATAATGCATGAGACCAAGATATTTCATATCGAACTCAGAAGCTAGTTCCTTCTTACACTGGATGATGAGATAATCTTCACTTGTCAAGAATAAATCGTCAACATATAGCAGTAGAATCGCAGGTGCATTGTTCACGACTTTGTAGTAAATATTTGGATTTGCATGGCTCTTGGAGAATCCAAGTCTTATTAAGTAGTTGTCTATTATGGCATACCAAGCTCTTGGAGCTTGATTGAGTCCATACAAGGCTTTCTTTAGTCTGCAAACACGAGTGTCTCTGGAGTGTACTTCAAATCCTTGAGGTTTTTCAATGTATACTTCTTCTTTAATTGCTCCATTGAGGAAAGTTGTCTTTACATCCATCTAATGTAAACTCCATCCCATGGAAGCAATAAGAGACATAATGGATCTAATAGAAGTATATCTGGAAACATGAGTAAATGTCTCGTCATAGTCTTATCCCTCCTTCTAGGAGAACCCTCTAGCTACGAACCTTGATTTTTACTTGTCCATGCTTCCTTCTGCTGCATGTTTGATCTTATAGACCCATTTTGAAGTTACTACTGATTTGTCTTTGGGTATAGGCACAATTTCCCATACATCATTTTTCATGATGGACCGGTCTTCTTCTTTCATGGCTTATTTCAACTATTTCTTCTGAGCTGCCTCTTCAAATGTGGTGGATTCTTCATTTAGAATCTTTGTCATACATGTTGCATAGTTGGAGAATCTTTTGGGATTTTTTTTTTCTGAAGGTGCCACTTGGGGCTTTGAGTCTCTCTGCTTCTTGTAGAGTATCTTCAAGCCAATTTGGATGTCTCTTGGTTTTGGGTACAGTGTTTGTGATCCAGGTGGATATCGGTGGCCACCCACCTTTTCCGACTGGCTCAAAACAGTTTTCTGGCAATTTTGGCAATTTACTATTTTTAGTAGGTTTTAACTTCTGGGGCCATTTTGAGGGCCTAAATGAATTATTTTTTTAGATCGAGGTTCTCAATGATAGCCAAATGCATAATTGAGCCCCCAAAATGAATCTCCTCAACGATACCTTTCCAACGAGCTATCACACACCTAAAATAGAGATCGTATGCAAAAGTTACGACCCCAGGAAGTTGATGTACTAACTTACCCAAACGGGTCCCACATGACTTTTGGCGCTTCATCTCCTAGGGTTAGGTTTTTGTATGTCTATGACTTTTTGCATTCTCGTCTATGGTAAAAAGGCCTCTAGAGCCTCATTGTAATCATGTACATTTCCCGTGCTTCTGATTTGCTCTGATACCACTGATCCAGATTAATGTAGGAACACAATGAAATACAGAAATACACATAAACGCAGAGATGCAGCGGAAATAAGACTTCATTTTATTAATAACAAATGACTGAAATATGCTTACAGACATAATGGAAATAAACTAGCTAGGGCACTGGTAGCTTATCTCTAAGAAGAGATGTGGTTGCTACTCGCATCCGTGAGAAGATGATTACAATGAGGCTCGGAAGGCCCTTTTACAATAGACAGGAATTCCAAAAGTTCTAGACATCCAAAAACCTAACCCTAGGAGATGAAGCGCCAAAAGTCATGTGGGCCCCGTTTGGGTAAGTGAGTGCATCAACTTCCCGAGGTTGTAACTTTTGCATACGATCTTCGTTTTAGGCGTGTGATAGCTCGTTGGAAAGGTATTTTCGAGGAGATTCATTTTGGGGGCTCAATTATGCCTTTGACTATCATTGAGAGCCTCAATCTCGAAAAACATTCATTTGGACCCTCAAAATGGCCCTGGAAGTTAAAACCTGCTAAAAATAGTAAATTGTCAAAATGGCCAGAAAATTGTTTTGAGCCATTTGGACAAGGTGGGTGGCCACCGATATTCACATAGATCAATCCTCCCTCCTTAGGAAGCAATGGTCTCCATTGCGTTGAGTTCCCGAGGGAGAGGGAAAAGCATTTGTTGAATCTACATCTTGGTGAGCTGCTTGTCTTGCTGGAGAAGTCGCGCTGCTTAGTTTGTGGAAATCTGTCACGAACCTGTGGCTGGAAGGTTTGGACCTTTTTAACCAGTCTGGCTATTTTAGATGACTGTGTGCTGAAGGAATATTCGTTCTTTGCTGCATCCTTGTCGACCTGCTTCTATTGGATAGAAGGTGCTTGTGTCGAAGCTGTGGTGGCTGCAGTATCCTTCTGTTCACCCTTTGAACAGATTGTGGAGAAGATGAATTTTGTAGTATGAGATACTACCTTGCGGCACTGTTTAGGTG
>SNQJ01S0172901.1:0-20394 GCA_010110895.2 Picea sitchensis
AAAAGAAAAAAATTCCTTTTGTACTTCGCTATTCATAGACATAACGAAGGGGGCGTTACATATGGTATCAGAGCTGGTTCGACCCGAGACTTGGGATTCACTACGGATGTTTTAAATACTGTAGGCGTGTTGGGCGTTTTACATTTGATCTGCGTTTTTACTGTCATTGGGGCGTTTGGGTCTGTGTTTTAAAAGGGTTTAATGAGCTGCGCTTTCCATTTGTTTTTGGGGGCGTTTTGCCACTGTGTATTGGGACGGTTATGAGCTGCGTGTTTTTTATTGTTTTTGGCGTTTTTGCCACTGTATAGTGGGACAGTGATGAGCTGTGCTATTCATTTTGTTTTGGGCGTTTGAACAGCGTTTCACAGAATTGATTAGCGTTTTACATGTGAGTATGGGTGATTTTTATTATTTTGCAGAGGGGCCATTCTCTGCGCATGTTTCTGGATGCTTTGGTTAAATGATTGAGAATTCGTCCCTGGTGTTTTATTTTCGAAGGACCATTGTCCTTGTTCTGGCAGTATGTTGGCAACTCGTCTGATATTTATTTCGTAGGATCTTGTCAATGCGTTCTGGAAAACAAGCGTAGGCAAGTCACCCCTGGCATTTCCTTCGTGAGTTATTGCTGAGACTTCTCTTGAAGTTTTACTCCTGGACTTGTTCGTCCCCGACGAATTCCTTGGCTGCTTTGGTATTTTTGATCTGGCAACTTGCATGACAGTCTGGAGGGCGCGTTTGTTTGAGGCGAATGAATGGCATTCATTGATACCTTGGGTGTAATGGTCTGCGTTTTGCATGTTAAACTCTGCGTTGATATTGGGCGGGGATTCTTTTTTTAAACTGCTGGAGTGGCCTGCGTTTTATTGCTCGCTGGGCGTCCCTCATTCGTGACCGGCATTTACCTTGTGACTGGGCATCTCCTTTGTGCCTTGGAGTATTATTTAGATCCCTGGTAATAACCTTTGGGTGTCTCCCTTGTATTGCTCAGACCCCTTGTCTTCTCGGAATTGCAAGGCTTCATTCTGTTGGACGCATGCGTTGGGTGCATTCCGTTTTACCAGAAGCTGTCATTCGTTCTATGTGCTCTTGTGTGCTTTTTTGCCGAGGGGGAAGGGGCCTCTAGCTACCCCAGCGCGCGTTCTCTTGCGCGAATGGTTCTAAGAGCAGTTTAATTTTAAACTAGGTTACTGCGTTGCATTCCTGAAACAGATAGGGTTAGTTGACACATAAAGGTACTGTCACCCGTAACTATTATTGCAATGATCCTACGATAGGTCAATTGATAGCCGCAAAAGCACAGTTGTCCAAAAATTCATAGTCGATAGCCCTTTATTGTATTGACAGCTGATAAACAATCATCCCGGTCAGTGCCGATTTACGATAGCCAATAGATAGCTGGTAGATGCCTGGTAAACCATTAATTCTACCCATATATATATATACGATGCACAACCAATCATAGCTGGGTTGTAACGCATTTCACGCTGCCATATAGTTTCGGGATTGGCCTTAACTCCTTCCGGTTGAGTCAAGCGAGCCAGATGCAGATCGCATTTGATCCACGGATGTTTATGCAACGTTTAATATTGTGTTAATGGTTTTATAGCTGCTCTGTTAAAATTGTTTTAAATAGAATCATAGCTGCCGTGTAGTATTGCTTTAAATGGTTTAATAGCTGTTGTGTTAACTTGTTTAAATGGCAATCATAGCTGCCGTTTAATGTGGTGTTAAATGGTCATAAAATTTATAAAATTTAATATGTAGTTAATTATTAACTGTAGTTGACCGAGGCTTATTAAACTGGGTCAACTTCACATGTCAGGCGACTGTATGGTTGTATCGGAAATATAGAATCGCCCTGTTCATGGAGATTCATCCTATTCGCAACAAAATATTTATCTAGAAAATAATGGGTTGACTCTCAGTATTTGAGAGATGCGGGTTGCGGGGATATTAGAAACGATTTAGAACACAATTTCGAGATACTGTTCTCATTGAATTTTGTTCAACTCTTCACATATATTAATAAAGTTTACTTATCATTATATTTTTAAGTAGGTAATTTACCTTATTAAACAAAGCTATGTGGTAGTAAATGTTTGCTGAATTAATTTGATAATGATTGATTTGGACTTGGTATGATGGATTTATGGTATTATGAATGCCTTGGTTTAACATATTATAAATGTTTTGGTTTTAAACAAGTAATGGATTGAGTAATATATTAGAGAGAAAGGCCGCTTTTTAAGTGAGATTTAGAGTTGGATAGGATTGTTGTTTTTGGTTAAGTTACAAGGTCAAAACCTAGAACAATTATGGACCTTGCCTTTTACTAGATCTCGTTACATGTAAGGACCCCAGAACTAAGTACCATAACATATTGGGGATTCAGTAAATGGGAATGTATTATTAATTAAAGTTGCTTGGTAATGGAGGGAATTTAATTAGGATGGCTAACTAATGCATTTACAATGTGGTCATGATAAGGCTAGCATTCGAGTTATGGCAATTGTGGTAAGGATAAGGTAGTTCCCATGACAGGGGTTGTTGTTATGGATTTAAGTGAAATGTTAGTATTGATATGGTTTTAGGTACAATATTAATATTGGCTAATGGTCATGGTAATACTTGTTAAATTTGCATTAATAATAGTTGTTCTAATTGGCAATGTAAATGATGACGGTAGAATCGCAATGCCAATTTTGGATTAATTGAAATGTTCGTGATGATGTTAATTTGCAAGGTTATTGTTCGAGTGTGTTATTGCTTGTCCCTGAACTAGCGCCAGTTGACCTTATAACTAAACATTGGGGGTTGAGATTATATGCCTTTACCTTGATAAAGTCTTCGTCGGTTAATGATAATTACTGGAGCATTTCGTCTTGATTGTGTTCGTCTTACTTGCGTCTTGTTGGTTCGAGTGGTGACGTAGAGTCGAGGGGGTTGTTTCTTCTACACATGCGCACACACTTTAAACAAACAAAAAAAAAAACTTTGCACCTGTTGACAGAGTAGTTGTCCTTAGCGAGGAAGGTTGTTACATATGGTATGGATAGACAACGCCGCGAAGGCCGACGACGGGTGCTAGGGGAGGAGGCATGACGCCTCCAGTAGCATCCACACCTGAGGGGTCTCAATCCCAGGGAGGCGAGTGGGTGCTCGAACAGGAGCTTATAGCAGTTGGCGTTGTTACTGGGATGATGAGATCCTTTCAGCGCATGTCCGAGGCTCTCATTAGCCGTTGGGACAGAGACGAGGCCAGGGCGCTGGCACTCCCTAAGGTTCTGCCGCACGCATCGGCCGTCACAAGTAGCATTCACCGTGACCCATACTATATCGGCAATACAAGTAACGTCACCATTAATTTGAGAAGGTAAAATTTCACGAGTTCTTTGATGCCCCGGACAATGCAGCCCTCAATGGTTAAGGAGAATATGGAGATGTGCTTGCGCTTCCAGATTATACCTCCAAACGCGAAGGTCCATATGGCGGTCTTTCCAGCCCGAAGGGCGCTCTTCTATGGTGGAAGGCACTCCTACACTTGGTACACATAGCCGTCCGAAGATGTGTGGGTAGAACCCGGTTCGAGGAACGATTCTGAGAGAGTTACCTTTCTGATGAATTCATTGGCGTCAGCTCAATGAGTTCAACATTTTACGACAGGGAGGTCGTACAAAACCCGAGTACGAGGCACGTTTCAAGGAGTTGCTCCGGTATGCTCCGATATCCCCGAATTTCTTGAAGCTCAAAAGGTCAATAGGTTACGTGTTTGGCCTTAGCGGCAACACAGTATTGCTAAGGTTAGGATCGATGCCTCAAACCTTACCGCGACCTTTGTCCAAAGGCCCTCATAGCGAAGGGAGAACTTGGTCGATGATGAAAGGGTGGCGGTGTGATAGTAGGGCCGGAATGGGTATCGCGGTTGAATATGCATTCTGAAAGGTATGAGGTGCAGATTTTTGCGATCCTTGCGCTCAACGAGAGGGAGTAGCGGAAGATCTAGAACACATTCATGTGGTGAAAGATTTTGCGGACATATTTCTAGAGGATTTACCCGGGATGTCGCCAGAGAGGAAATTGGAGTTTACTATGGGCACACGAAACCGGGGACTAAACCCGATAAAGAAGCATATATCGGATGTCGACCTAGTTACAAGAAGTTAAAATGGCGAAAAGTTGTTGGACACAGGACTGATAAGCCCTAGTGTGTCGCAGTGGGGTGCACCGGTTATTTTCGTTGAAGAAGGATGGATCATGGAGGCTTTGCATTGACCCTATAGATCCAGCTGAAAAAGGCTACGATTAAGAATCATTATCCCTTACCAGAATTGATGATACGTTCGATCAAATGAAGGGTGTGGCGGTGTTCTCCAGGTCGATTTTGCACATTCCGGAGACATCTCAATTACGGATCAAGGAGGATAGAAAGTCCCTAGGACCACTTTTTAAAGGCAATTTGGACATTCACAATTTCTTGTTTATCGTTTGAATGACAAAGCGCCCGAGGAGGTATTATGGCAACTTTGATGAGCGTGAATTTCAGTGAGTACTTGAACAAGTTTGTCCAAGTACTCGTGATGTTTATCTTGATCTATTCTTGGACGATGGAGGAGCATGGCGAGCACTTGCGATTGGTACTTTCGGTGTCTGGAAGAGCACAAATTATTTGGGAAGATGTACATTTCATCTCTTTTATCAATCAGGTTTACTACTTAGGGCATGTCATCTCCGGCCGAAGGTATGCAGCGGTGGATCTAGCCAAAGGTTGAGGCTATTATGAATGGCCCGCGCCAGCGAAAGTCCACCAGTCACGTAGTTTTATAGGTTTTATGAGGATATTATTGACGGTTTGTGAAAGTTTTCGAGGATGTAAATCCGATCATGGAATTCTTGGAAAGAAAAACAAAGAAGTTGCCCGACGAGAAAAATGCGCTTGAGAAGCGTTTAGGAGGCTTAAAAGTTGTTGGCGACAACAACGCCCGTACTAAAGGTCCTCGACATGGATGTAGACTTCTTGGTATGCAGCGATGCATCCAAAGAAGGTTTAGGTGGAATCTTGATGCAAGACGGTTGAGTGATCAATTACATCTTGAGGAAGTTGAGAAGGCTTGAGGAGAATTATGTGACGCATGATTTGGAGTTTTTTTAGCCATTGTTTATGCCTTAAAAGTGTGGAGACACCTTGTTGGGCCGAAAATTTGAATTAGGCGATCATTGTGGACTACAACACATTTTACGTAAAGCGACCTGAGCGTCTGTTCATGGCGTTGGTTGGAATTACTTAGCGGGCACGACTTTGAGATTACTTACATAAAGGGAACAACGAACCAAGTGGCAGATGCTTTGAGTCGAGGCCACGCATCGCACCCATTGCCTCTTCAAAACTGAATCTATGTGAAGATTATCGCACTTTACAGCGTGGCGATGACGGGTACAAGGAAGTCGAGGATTTTATAGGACAAAACACTATGATAATTTTCCACGATTTGAGGGATATTCTTTGATAGCGATGGGTTATTGAGGTTTAGAGTTAGTTCACGTGCTTAAGCGGCGAGTTGAGGATGTTGATCTGATAGGCTCATAGAAGCGGTTTATGGCTTCGCCGAGGATTCACGAAGATGATGAGACCTTAAGCCCTTGTTCTTACGGAAAGGAATGAAGGCCGACATAATAGTCAACTTTGTGGCTAGATGTCAGTGTCGGCGGTAAAGCTGAAAATAGACACCGGCGGGGATTACTACAACCACATGCCATTCGAAATCGAAATGGGAGGTCGACTGATGGATTTGTGTTGGTTGCCAGCGGCGGCAAGGGAGACACAGCTTCGATTTTGTAGTAGTAGACACTTTCGACAGGTGCTCACTTTGTCCGGTGCATCTGATGTATCGGGCACGACATAGCGAAAGTTTTCATGGGTGAAAGTTGTGAGGGCTACGCCAAGTGCCTAAGAGGATTATATCCGATCGGTGATCGATGTTTACTGGACGATTTGAATGAGTTTCCAAGGAGCCTTGGGAACCCAACAACTTTGTGCAGCGTATCGCAGGCGATGGACATACGAGCCGAATGAACCAAACTAGCGGAAGACATGGTAGCGTATGCGTGATGGACCAGTAAAGCGTTGGGAGAAATATTGCCTCTAGTAGGGTTAAACATAACCCGCGAGCACCGTTAATATGGAGCCATTTGAGTTTCTTTATGGGTGTAGTGTGAATATGGTTGGGATCGGCAAGGATAGGGTCTGGTGGGACCCGAAGCGATCAAAGAAATGGAAGCAGATGCAAACCATAAGCCAAAGGATAAAGGAACCGGGATCGTGAGAGTTATCGCGTCGCGCGAGTCGGCCAAATGGTGCGAGAATTGACCGGAAGGTCTTCTTCTGGGTTAAACGCGCAGAGTTGATCAAGTTTGAAGGAGGTAAAACTCTCTCCTAGGTTCTTGGGACCTTCGAGATTGTGGAGAGAAAGGGGCCCGTGGCCCTATCGACTAGCGATTCTTGGTATATATGATATTTTCATGTATCATTTGAGACATTATGTTAGTGATCCTACACCGTGATTGACATGAGTTCCTTGCATGTATCCCGGTTGAGGGAAGCTCCGCGGCTGAGCCGGTATGCATTTTAGATCATCGCGTTCAACGGTTATGGCGTCGAACGGTAGATCAGGTAAAGGTCAAGTGGGAAAATTATAGTCCTTTTCGGCAGGAGGGCGCATATGATATGCAGCCGGTTTCCATTTTTGTTTGATAGATAGACTTATGATCTTGTGGTACCCTTGATTTTATGGTACATTTATTTTGGCATTTATCCTGAGAAACCGGGCGAAGTTTAGACCAAGAAGGGGAGTATGTAACATCCCTCGGCATACCACAAACTTATTCTTTGAGGACAGTTGCTCATAAGTGATCTGGATTATGATGATAAATTTTTTCCTTCATTATGATCCGTTAAGTTATGATTGATGACATGATGTTTTTACTACATTGATGTGAGACAGTCTTTGTATTCGGTTTCATTGAGTGTGCGGGGTTCCGGACGAGGATTGCAGAGGCATCGGTGGAACTTCGTTGGACTCCGGATTGAGTCAAAGTGGAGCTATTTGAGTTGTTTCATTTTAAATCGATATTGTGTGGTTTGATGATATGCTATGGATTTCATGATATGTTGACATGATCTGACATGACAGTTGATGATGCGGTGGCGGTAAACTGGCGACCCGGACTACATATGGGTAAAGGGGGCCACACCGCGAGTTCCAGTTGAGGGAGAGGTGTGGCATCCCACGACCTATTAGCACTCCGCCATGGCTGGTAGGTTAACAATTACCTAGTTCGAGAGCATCCGCGATCTTGTGAGGAAGAGCTGCGATGATGCGATGATTCTAAGGGAGCGCAATAAGGCAGGGACCATATTCCTTATAGGCCCTTAGTATCCCACAATATCACCTGGCGGAGTTTTGACTCTCGGGGTTATAGAGTCTACCAATCCGTCAAGTCGGTGGCACCAGCAGCACGTGGTGCATCCTGAAAGACACGTCGTGCAAAAGAAATGCAAGTCGTGAGTGGCACCCTTGGACCACGTGGTGCGTTCTGAAGGGTACGTCGCGCAATAGAAGCAAGCAGTGGCACCCTTGGAGCCGTGGTGCGTTCGAAGGACGCGTTGCATGGATGATGATGATGGAGACAACCTAGATGACCCTAAGACCTTAGCGCTTGATAAATTCTTAAAACGACACCCATAATTAGGTGTGCAGCCTACTCAAAGAAAACACAGTTAAAACATCTCTAAGATGGAATTGACCCGACCCCTGAAGAAGATTCTACAAAGAATAGGCCCTGGAAGATCGGCGAACTCCCCTCCACAGGTGTAAATTAAAGGTCTTCTTAAAGAAATTAAGGCAAGGAAATGAAATTAAAGGAAATAAATTGAATACCCATGGCTTTCAAATGATGAAGAAGAAATAATTTATTAAGATGAAATTATAAAAGATAGGAATTTAAAACATATTGAAAAGATTTAAAACCACTTTTATCTTTGGGTTCAAAATAAAAATAACAAGAGAATTAAATAATAGAATTAAAGAGACTAAATTAGGGAGTAATTTAAGAATAAGGAGGAAATTAAAATTAAATTAAAGGGTAATTTATGGAGTGATTAAGGAGGAATTTATGGAGTGATTAAGGAGTGATTTAGGAGTGATTAGAATCAAGGGGAGTAATTTAAGGGGTGATTAAAGTAATTTAAGGAGTAATTTAGGTGATTTTGAATTGAGGGATTTGAGTCTTTTAAATGTAAAGAAGTAATTTTGGAGAACCAGGGATGAGTGACACTTGGGCCCGGTAACGTTTAGAAGGGTTGTCATTAAAAAATTAGTTAATTAATGATTTATGAATTAGATTCGGTCGAATATATATAAAGGAGGAAGGAGGAAGGCAGAGGCAGTCGGTAACGTTACGCTACCGAGTTGTGGCTTGGCGGGTTGCTTGTGAGGAGTTAGGTTTATCTCAACCGTGTTGGAGTATTGCTTCGGTAGTGGAAGCGAGATGAGATACTAGTCTATCTCGGTTCTTATTAGCTAGCATTTCCCGGGGGCTAAGAGTAGAGTACCCTAGAATTTAGGTAGGAGAGTCGGTGAAACCTAAGGTGACAAGCGGGGCCAGCGACACGGAGGCCTTGAGGATGCGGCCTGCCAGTGTGGGCGTCTTCAGCAATAAAACAAAAGTCACGATTTTAGTGAATCAAAAGTAGAAAGCGTTTATATTCGACAAATTATTGTTATTGGTGATAATATGATGAGATTGTTTGGCATTATATTTTGCAATCTAAGTTCGGCAATATTATTGTCGAGTTTGTTTATATTTGGATCATGTGTCCCTCTAGTTATGATGTCATGTGTTTTTACATTATTATGAATTATGTGATGTTGTTAATTTCTTATTTCTTTAAAAAAAAAAAAAAGAAAAAAATTCCTTTTGTACTTTGTTATTCATAGACACTTATATGATGGGGCGTTACATCATCTCAACGCAGAAAAATAAGATACTAACCTGAGACAAGAACAAGAAAGAGACAACACGATTAACTACGATGGTTCCTTGCCCCACCACGGGGCTACATCCACCAACTCTTCTTTATTATCTTCATTCAATGGGTTACAAGCATGGGGCCATCAAACCCTACTTTGCATAGGAAAGAATATCTGCGCAACTCGCTAAATCCTTCTTCCTTTCATTGCAACACAAAGCCTTCCACCATCTGTTACAACCACTTGCACTTAGCTCTATAGAGTCTCTCACATTCATGCACAAAGTACTTACAAACCCTACTTGCACTTAGCATACATCACATGGGGCTATATCTACCTATAGATGCCTATACATCTATTATACATTGAAATAGGCCTAAGCATGGGTGAAACCAATAGATTCATCCCAATCCATACATAATCCCAAACACCCAAAAATGACCCAAAGGGTGGGCCAATGTCCCTTGATCTCTGCTTAGCCTTGTGCTCCTCCTTCGGCAGGTTGTCAAAGTCCCAAAATGGGTCCCACTATGACTAAAGTCTCCCAAAATTGGTCAGGGGCCAACATGACCTTCAAATAACATACCTTAGAAAACATCATCAAAGATTTATCCTCCTTGGATTTATGCCTTCTTTGCTTCATTTCCTTTGGAAATTTGGCTTAGATATCGTTTGGTTACTTCATTCCTTATATATATTAAATGCTCAAGTGTGTTTAAAATGAAAGCCTTGCCTCTTATTTGCTTTCATGTATCTTCCTCAAGGGGTTACCTTCTATATCTTAACCCACTTTCCTTATTTTAGTGCTAACCCACTTCTAACCTTGGTAATTTCTCCATTAACTTTATTATTGAAATAATTTCTTTTTTTTTTTTTTTTTTTTTTTTTTTTTTTTTTTTTTACTTTATTATTTAAATTACCTTGTGTCATCTTAATCCACTTTCCTTATTTTTAGGGATAGCCCACTTACTTCTAACCACTTGTCCACCTAGTAATTTCTCCATTAACTTTATTATTTAAAATTTCTTTGTATCACTTTGACTTATAGTACACTCATCACTTCGGTTTATTATTTAAATAATTTCTTCTTTCTTGATCAATTTGACTACTTTGATCTTTTGGGGAGTTCAAAAGATGACTCATGAGGGTTCTCAACTTCACATGGCTATAACTCTCTAATCGAGGGATTATATGACATTCCACATATTACTAGAAATGGCATGACATGTACTATCCATATAGAATAGTATCACCTACAAATATATCAAAACTCGCTATGATTATGCATCAAACAACTTGTAATCCCTGCCCAAACCTTTGTGATACCATAATTTTCTACCATACTTTCTTCAGGGGTTGACATCCATGAAAACCAACAAATAATGGAACAATATCCCCCTTTGGCATTGATGGAAACACTTTCGATGCAATAACAAGTCCACATCACTCATGCTCCACTAAGAAGGAATACTCATGCTCTTTCTCCAATCATTTTACCTTTTGCATTTGATAAATATCTCTTCCTTTGTCATGAATGGAAAATGTATGTTTTCCATTCGGTACGCTCCTAAGCGAAATATCCTTAGGGATACTCGATAAACTCTTCTGGCCAGTCCCTTTCCATGTAGTTACTTCTCATGAAATATAAGATATATAAGATAAACATTGAATAACATTCATTTTGAAGAAATTACTTTGGTCTCGGGTAGAAGATACTCAAGGCTTCCTGGTCCTTAGGCCCAGGTTCTATAAAATGTTTGCCACTTTTTCTTTTGTGACCACATATTCCACTCTGATGTTCTTCTCACCAACCTGTTCAAGTAGAAAGTGATACTTTATTGGAATGTGATTAGTCTTAGGTTCATCATTTCATTTCTTTGAGATCTTGATGGTGCTTGTATTGTCACAATAATAGATTGGAATGGGATCATCATAATCCACCTGTATATATCTGTCAGAGTGTTTTTCATCCATAAAACCTATGTAAAACATGTTGTTGCAATATACTCTTATTTGAGTACGTAGATAAAGAATCGCATTGATTGTTTCTTTCTTATCAAGATCGCGAACACTCACCCAAGTAGAATCTTTCTCCACTAGTTAGCACAATGGGTCATCAATGCAGCACCTTAATCTATATCTTTGTAGGAAATGAGATTACTGAATCCTTTCCTTTTTTGGATACCATAATCCAAACTCTTACCCCGTTCCTTTGAGATATCTAAAAATCCTCTTGCTTTAAGACTTGTCGTATATCCTTGTTCTTAATAATAATAATAATAATAATAATAATAATAATCTATTTTTGGGTCAAATGACCAACCACACCAAATTGGTGTATAAGGACCCCTTGTTTGTGGGACATGGACCCCCACCTTAACGATTTGTTTGGTAAAAGTCTATGAAGGGTATACCTACCCCTCTGGTTGAACTGTCCAACTACACGCATTAAATGCAGTGCGGATGTTGTCACATATAATAAGCTAGCAATCATTGACCTAACCCTTTGGTTTTGTATACTGAATCATCTTTTCTCAACTTACCATTGGTTTGCATAGGAGTATTAGCGGTTTACAATATTCCATTACGAACCTCTTTAACATTTCTATAATTATCATAGTTTAGAAATAAAATTCGCGGATTTGCTTTGGTATCTAAAGACCTAGAAGAAGGATAGTTCTCGGTAATGACATTTAAAATTCATTTTTCATATACTTTTGCAAATTTGTAGGCTTAACACGTCATCAATACTTCTAAAAATAATCTCATCAACATAAACTTCAATTAATAAATACTATCTTGAGTTACCTTGATGCTTAGGGTTGGTAATGCGGCCTTCCTTCTTTGAACCCTACACTGCTTTGTAGATATTTATTGATGTAAATTACCATTCTCAAGACTAGTTTGTTTAATGTAGACTTCTTCAAGTTCCACGTTTAGAAAAGTTGATTTAACGTCCATATACATCCATACTATCTAAGACTCTACTACACAATGTCCATAATTTTGGCTCATATGTCAACTGTACTATCATGAGAGGCCTACTGGCCAGTGTCTATCATATTACTTACGCTGGCAGATAGGCCAGATTTGTTTTCTCAAACTCTGCAAGTTTCTGGAAGGATGGTTCTTTGGTCCATCTCAGCTATCACATAGACTCCCCAGGTCTATTATTCCTTATCATCTTGGAGTCTCCTAGAATTGGATAAACAAGAAAAATTCCTGCTCTGAGGTGTATTTATCATCATATTCATTATTAGATTCATCATCTCTGAGCTTTGACTTCTTTCTTTCTATATGTGGATTCATATTTCACTATGGTGCCTAAAAGGGTACAATCTCTTGAACCTATTCCTTATTTACATCCTTCTTTCTTTAAGTTATTTTTTCCAAACCTTTTTGTATCCAACATCTTTCATTTTCTCTGTAGAATTTTCTTCATCTCATTTTTATTTCCAATCTTGAAATCTCTAGGACCTAGTATTTTCCATTATTCTTGATGTTTTCTTATCCATACTTTCTTATATCACGATATAGGTTTATCTTTCATGGAGGTATCGATCGTGATTCTACAATAACTAACTATGTGTCCATGGATTATGACATTTGTAACATTCAATGTTACACAGGGCCACATATTCATTTCTTGCTTGAACCTTTCTTTTATAATCCACAAATATATGTCCAAAATTATTACAATAAAACAATGACCATAAAATAGAGATTTGCATACACGTGAGTGGGAGTATTATTTGTGAATTGTAGTCACTTGAATTTTTGCCTTAGTGATCCTTGATCATGATTGAAGTTTCTTTATGGCTTGAACATGGATGGTCTTCTTGAAGATGTATCTTCAATAGCTTTTTTAGATTCCGATTGATGTGGTTTTATACTTGGAAATTGCCATAACTCTTTCTATTTTTCTTCATTTCTTCTTTTCTAGCAACCTAGGGTTCTTCTCTTCATTCTCTATAAGCCCGATTTGGATGTTTTTGTTTCTTCAACATTCTTGTTGAGAGTGATGATTTTACTTCTCAATGTGACAACCTCTTCTTCAATCTTCTCAACCTCTTCTTCTTTTCCATTATCTGAGACTTCATGACTTCTTCTTTTCTTTTCAATTCTTCAAGATGAATTTTTAATGTGATTATTTCTTGTAACACCCTCGACCACCTAGGCCAGTCCTTCTCCAAGTAACTCTTTGATACCATGTGTAACACCCATCCACCGGACCGGACCCATTGCTACTCAAATAGCATTTGATACCATTTTGTGACGTCCCCGACCACCCAGGCTGGACATTGCCACTAATTAAACATCTTATTGCTTCGAATACACACACACACACACACACACACACACACACATATATATCTAATGCAATTTTAGCCAGGACCACAAATTATGTTCATACACATATTCATGCCATATATATATATATATATATATATATATAAACATAAACATATAACATTTTCTGCTAATACATAGATTAATGAAGAAATAACAATAAAAGGGCACATACAATATATATATATATATATATATATATATATATATATATATATATATATATATATATATATATATATATATATAAACATAAACATATAACATTTTTAAACTAATACATGTATTAATGAAAATAACAATAAGAATACAGCCACAATATTCACAGGGAAAACCCATAAATATAACAACATATATACAAAAGAAATATAATATAGAATGTGAATGAAGAAATAACAATAAAAGAATACATACAATATTCACAGGAAAACCCATAAATATAACAACATATACAAAAAATACTCATAATTATAGAATGTACAAATACACAACATGTAAATGAACAAATGATTGGTACTTGTCTTTTAATTGGAGTACACCAACTGCATGTAGACCTTCCATGAACCTCCCAACCATAGACCACACTGCTCATCAATCTCAACAGTGAGTCACCCCCGAGCAGGGACTAAACTCCACTGGGCAAGGGATTACTAGGCTAGGCAGGGACAATAGGAAGTTGCACAATACAACATGAAGGATTTCCTCCAAGGATCCACTTATTCCCATAGCTCATAGACTCTCATTCCCCACATGCCTATCCCACCCCACGAGTGTACATCTTCACTGTCACACAGTCCATCGGCTGCTACACCTCCCTTTCCTTGGGCTTTAGCAAAAAGTCGGATCAAGAATTCTCAGATCTCTGTAGCTGATACTAGACTCCTTCCAAGAGAATTCACTTCCTCGGACCACTCTCTCACCTGGAGAGAGTTTCTCATGGGCCTGGAAACCCACTTCTTCACTCCCACTCCTCATCACACGAGCATGGTAATGAAAAAAACAAAACTGGGCATGGGGAATGGAATTGACAAGACAAAACATAGGAAACCCTTGGGTATAGGTGCAACAAGGGTATCAATTCAACTTGTTGAAGAGAGGTTCAGGGTGTTTTAGGGTTTCTATGTGCTTGCTAGATGCACTACTCAATTAAGGTGATGGGATGGATAGCCTGGCTTGAATGGTGAGGTCATGAAAGAATTCCCAGCATCGTGAGAATGTTTAGAATAATGAGAATCATGAGAACAACCCCCCATAAATATGCATGTGTTTTGAATGACACTTGGCTCTCCATGAGCACGTTCCTTTCCACTTGGAACTTGTTCCTCTTCCCAAAGAAACTTAGGATAAATTAATATCCTCTTTACAACCCTTTATAATAGTAACTATATATTATTCTCTTGGGTTTAAGCTCTTAAGCTTATCCCTTTCCCCCCCAATTTCCTAGCTTCCTCCCTTGCCCGACCTAGTGGAGCTTAGTCCCCCATACTCTTTCTTCGTGGTCTGTCTACATGCAATGATGTTGTTTATATTAATAATATGAATATTTATATATACAAAACAATCTCATGGCCTTTAACATCTAGGCATTCCAGCCTAATAAGAAGATAACCCTCCTAGCTTATAACACTTGTCACACCAGCCTACAAAACATGTTACAATTTATTATTACAACTGGGGATTAGCCTTGGGATACTACAATCCCTTCCCCTTATTTTTTCACTATCCTTAGTGAAAATTGTTTATACATATACAATTCAAAAATTCTTTAAAAAGGATCCAAGATTTAGCTATTGGAAGCTTGTTATCCACATGGTGCTCTATTTTTAAGCACCAATTCCAGTGTTCATAATACAACTGGATTTCATTTTCTCTACTCTATAGCATTATTTCAAGAAGAATCTAGATCACTGTACCATTTGACACACCCTCCTTATGGAATCTACCATGCCATAAGCATTTACGAGTTGCCTCTTCCTCATTTAACTCACCCTTCCAAGCTCAGGTATCCTTTCACTACTACACATTCCATAAACGATTCATCTTGCCAAGGATTTTACACGCAAGGCGAGCACCAACCCACTACCATAGCCTCTCACCAAGGTTCTCCATTAAAGGGATTTAGTGTCTCTATCAGTAGTTCTTCTTCCAACGTTCTCACTTTAACCAATACATGCAGTTATTATGAGAGAACATAATAACAATTCATTTAAAATTCAAACTGAATTCATAAGGAATTTCAAATTTTCCAAATTACGAAATTCTATTTCATAATTTTTCATGGTTTCCGCAATAGTAGGAATGTAGTCTTCCTTGTGGTTTTCAACAAGCGCCCTGTTGAATACCATTTTTCTTGCAATGCTTATATCTTGCATTCAACCAACAAATTGTCAGTATTTCCTATACATCATATTCTCATTGCAATATCTACAAAAACATTATGGTGTGATTTTTAGAATTGCCTACAGAAATCTAATCACAACTACCAAACAATTTTATTAATATAGAATGAATTATCATTCTATGCATAAGCATGTTCACAGTACTATCAGTAAGTTCATTACTTCAATTTCTGAACAAAAAAAATTCTGTAGTCAGTATTCATGTGACTACTTTACTTGCAACTTTCTCATTCGAATGTCTCACAACTCCTGAAATGTCGTCAACTTCATGAGTTAACAAAATTTCAGCTTTTAGTAACAATTATTTCCATACAATAATATATATGCATGTACTTACAAAACACATTCAGAAATTGCATTTAAGTATACAATTCTATCACTTACTATGCATGAGTGCAATTCTCAATGCATACTTATTCAATGCACCTTGCATTGAATTACATAATGCTCTTTATCTTAGTAATGTATCTCACCATCCATAAGTTGGAATTCTGGCCAATGTCTTCACACACTCTCTACTCACTTCCTATTGTCTTCCCAATTAATTGGATGCCTTCCTTTTCAAAACAAACACTACACCAAGAAGATAATTTTGTGGTGTTCATTAGTGTTAGAAAAAACGTTGCAGTGCAAGTTTTATTTAAAGGTAGAAAGATTTTGGTACCCGTGTGGTTCATAACCTTTTCATATCAATACTTTTCCATATCCAAACATGTCCTGGTCTCATACATGACTATCTTTGCCGACATCCAATCTTATAACAAGTTCTTATCTTCTAATTCTTTGGTTATCACCTCATAAAAAAATTATCATGAAATGTTACTATGCCAGTGTGTGCATTCAAAAAACTAAGAAGATTTGAATTAATATAGGCCTCTAGCCTTTACCACATCCATTGGTATGCATTCAAATAATATAATCATGTAATTTTATAAAATAACTCTCGTTCAGGAAATTCTTACCTAAATTCCCTTTAGCAATTATGCAATAAGAGTAATAAAAACTCATACCTACATGACTCCCATTAATAAATATGATTCTACCTGAATGGATGATGGAAGTAGAAGCTTTTCATGCCTCTCTTTGTCAGTCTTATGACCAACCATTCAGCTTTCTTTTGTTTCCTTTTTTATGCAGCAACATCATCAACAACACTTGCAAACATGCAAGAATTCTCTTTCTACGTAGGGTTGATCAACCAACCCTAATTCAATTGTTGCTACCGCAATTTCAGTAACTTCTTTCTCCCTATATCACATTTCTTGTTGATCCCATAAGTATTCAATTCTTCCTGGATTCCTGAATCTCCTTGTGCTCTTGCTGTAGACATTGTACATGCTTAGTTCTAACATGAGCACTTTCTAGCCAATCACTCTTTTCACATTTCCAGTCACAAACTAAGTTGATATTAACCTTCAACTTTCATTAATTTCCTAGATCCAACTAATTCAACTCATACTTGGAGGAATTATAGTTCCAATCAAGCTATTTTATAGACTCTGGATTCTTCAACATCCATTTACTTTTTTGAACTGAACTACTTCATCCTTTTTCTGACTGACTACCCTAGTACATGAGGTTTCTTGTACCTTCTCTTCTCTTTGAATACTATTCTCAAACTTGACTTGAATAGCCAATCTCTATTCATACTATAAGGATGCACATATCCCCCCTTTTCTAGATGAAATTTCTCTTATAGCTACAACCCCAGGAATTCCTTGAACTGTTCTCAAATTCCTTCTTTATCCAGGAAAGGGAATTCCTTGTGATGGAAGTCTAAGACATTATGGTGTTGGTCCAACCAATCCATACCGATTTAACAGTCATATGAACCTAAAGGAAATATGTTTCAATCTACCTTGGCGCTCAACCCAATCATGCCCACTAGACCTGACTTAACCAACTCATTTACTTTTCTCTTGGCTCCTGTAGCCGATTGTACAAGACAAGATTTCCCATGATTGCTTCTTGGAAATTGCAATCTTTCCACTACGTGGGAATCTATATAGCTATGACTAGCTCATGAATCAACTAAAAATAGTAATGCATGGTTATTGATCATACCTTCTACTTCAATCATGTATGGTTGAAACTATGATTTCCTATTGTCCAGGCTGCATAGGTCCTTGGTACACTTCTGATGAAAACCTCCTCTTCCTCTCGGGTTGCGCGACCTCCCGACCTAGGATCGATCAATTTGATGGATTTGAATTGGCTCTCAGGCTCCTGCTGAGCCCAAAAACCCTATCCACATGCTTTTGTTTCCTTCCTCATGCTCGAGATAGCGAACGAGGATCTTTTCAAGACATATTGAATCCTTTAAGGGACCCTTTGCCAAGTTCAGGGACAATTCGATGATACTCAAGGAATTTTAAGACTTCTCACTCCACCTGGTGCATGTCTGAACTCACTTAACCTTTCAGGTGCTTCTCTAAGCTTCCCATGCTTCCAAATTTAGCTTTCAGGCCCTAGCATATGACCACGGATATGGTCAAGAACTAAACCGACAGACTTTTACTCTGTGCTTTAGAGTTTTAGGCTTTGGGTGTTTTCAACTCACCACAATGACAATCTCCCAAGATACGAATTTGTGAAGTTCACAAGTGACATGAGAGGGATCAATGGTCCCCTCTCTCTATACAAATCAACGACCACAAATAGCTTTAGGAGTGCATGCTTCAGGATTTCAAAATCCTTCAATGCCAAAAACCTCCAGAGTGACAAATCTTCAGAGTGTCACATCTTATGACAAGCGTCCACGATTGTCAATGGTCATGATGAACTCCAATGCTTCATCCTTCAAGATTTCTCAACCCAAGTTACCCCACTTTCCTCCGAAGTGGCTATCCTCCAATGTGAAGGATATGATGACACTTTTCCTTAGCTGATGGATAGTGCAGATGAACTATGACTCTCTAGTCTTCAAGAGTTCTTGCTCCACCCAATTCCATATTCCTCCGGAGTGTTCCTTCTCTAGAGTGTACGATCTGGTACACCTATCGTTGTAGGATCAACAACCCGGATTTTCTTTGACTACCGACTACTTCATAAGTTCTCCACCCTTTTTCACTAGCTTCCTTCGACATGATGGATATTTTGCCACATGTCTCCAAATGATGGATGAATGAGATATTCTCCGCTACTTTGGGATTCATGGATTTTCAAAGTACCATACTTCAAATGCTCCGGAGTTAATGATCAACTGTCACATGTCATCCTACACCAACGACTAGGATTTACTTTTGTTCTTCGAGCCTTCGAGATTTTTGCAAACTCCTCGATTGAAATATCCTGGAGTGTTGCTACTCCAAATTTCACGATCTATTGACACGTACTTATGGGTGCCAACGACCAAGATCTATTGCTACCTTCAGAGCTTCGACAATCTTGCATGCTTCCCCACTGAAAAATCTCAGAGTGTTTCTACTCCGGAGTTTCAGAACTATCTCCACCTATCCCTCTTGATGATGGGTGGTCCTAGTCCACTTCATAAATTCAACGATTTTTCTCTCTTGTGCACTCGAGCTCTAAATGTATGAATTTCACGAAGTCCGAAGGACTTCGAGAATTAACCTTCATGCAACTTACCTGGATATAAAGACTCTCTAGCCTAGATCTAATGACCGGGATCTTTCTTCCTCCTTTGCACGCTCCTCCTTGTCTGGAGGTACATCTTTGACAGTCTAGATAAAATATCACAACCAATCTGAGGGTTGTAGCAGCTCTTCCCTCCTGAGCTTTTTTACTTCTTTCCGATGAAGGAAATTTCATTTGTTTTGAGCATCGAACTGGTGAACACACGGAGTGGGGTGGATCTACAGTCCATGACTCCTCAACAACTGATGGCTGAGATTTACTACAGAGCTTTGAATTCATTAGTTTTTGAAGTACCGATGCATAGATCCATCGGTGTGTTGAACCAGTGAATTGAAAAAACAACACATCAACGATCCTCGCCTTCCTATTAATCAATGACCACGATAAACACTGAGACTCCAAGCTTCATGAGTTTCAGACTGTCCATACTCTCCTTTATTCTGAAGTGTCGAATTAATAGACTGTTGCATCTATTTCCACGTACCCTCTCTCAATGAACAGTCGAGATTAACTTCGGGACTCCGAGAGTTCTTGACTCAAGCAACTGCAACACAATACCTCCTGAGTACTAAGTCTCTATACCTTGGAATCTAACGCCACACATCCACTGTGACCAAGTTACTGTGGGCTCAATCTAGTTAAATAATTCGCCAAGGTTTTAACTTCTTTATGTATCACTGAGGGCCCCACCATCCATGATTGAGAATATTTTCAAGTGGAATAATACTAGAAGCAGACACATGGCCCAATCAGATGGGTAACACATGTCACATGCTAACTGGCATTTCAATCTTCCAAAGGTTCTTAATTCACTGACACGTGGAACACATCCCATGTGTCCACATCATCCCAAGTGACGTCAACAACCTATTGGATTACTGAGAGGGGGGGTGAATCAATAATAGTGTAATTATAATCCTTTTTATTCAAATGTTATATCAATGTAGAATTATTATCCAATAATGAGCAGTAAGAAATAAACAATCACACACATACATAGTACACCCGTGTTTTATGTGGAA
>SNQJ01S0172902.1:0-18243 GCA_010110895.2 Picea sitchensis
TAGCAATGAATATTTCTATCTCGCGTTATGAAATGAAGAACATAGAAAAATGCAAAACTTGGCGTGAATTACCTAATCATGTTAATCATTGAGTTTTTGAATGAAATGTTTGTTTGAGGACTCAACTAAGGGAGCATATATATCTGGGAATCAAATCCAATATAGGGCCATCCATGCCCAAAGTAGTGTGGTTGGATGAAATACATTCCATGTTATTTTCATTGCATCAGCAATCAAAGGAATCGTCTCCATGGGAAAATTGGCATTCGTAAATGCAAGGTGTTTAAGGGATTGAGGAAATTGTATCCTTGTACACACAAGAAACATACCATATGCATTCACTTGTTGAGAAGTGGTGCAATGGTATTCAAGGTGTTATAGATCAAGGGATCCCATGGATTTTATTTATAATATGAGAATCTCATTTAATAAGGACATCATTTCATGTGTATGACTCCTTCAATATCCTTAATATTTTGAATAAAATTTATAATCTACTTACTTTATTAAAACCATACAACCAATGTTTTATATCATCAAAATATTTTGAATACATTTTATAATCTAGATTCACATTATTAAAAACCTACAACCAATGTTTTGTAGCATAAAGTGCAAAAAGATTGAAAACAACATTACTTAAAATATTGAAAACAAAATAACTTACAAAAGAGTTAATATAATTTAACGATAAACAAAGCATTGTAAGAAACACTGTAAGCTAAACTTTGTAAGAAACTTATGATACTCTAATATTAAGTATGTAAAAATGGATTTATAAATTGAATTCCTAAAGATTTGAATTTTTTATAAAATACAAAACGTTTGAAATAAAAAGTTGGACAATTTGAAATTTTTATGATTTTTTATAAAATATGAAACGTTTGAAATGACTATGAGTTGGCCACGGGGAGCCAGCCATGTGGCCAAGCCGTGGGTATGCACATGGCTGGGCTATAGGGTTTCCCCCCCACAACCAGCTCATAGCTAATTTTAATAAGAGATTATCTATGTACAGAAAAGCAGGGCATTTGAATCTAAGTCTTTAACACTCGAGTGAAAGATAGTAAATTTGTCTCTTGGTTGACTGCTCAGGCACAAACTAATCACTTAAATGCTTACTCTATTCTTTTGATTGTTAAATTTATATATCAAATTTAAAAACTTAATATTTGATTGTTAAATGTCTGTATCAAATTAATTAAATCCATATTGTTTATAAATTATTTATTAATTTATTTATATCAAATTCTCATTTTTAAGTAAATCCATATTGTTTATAAATTTATTGCTTGCGTGTATAATTTGAATATATAAACAAGTAATTTTTAAATTGTCTTCAATATTAAGTTATATTAAGATGAGGTGGAGCAAATGGAGAAAATGTAATATTTGTGAGGCTTAGTTGAAGTTAGAAATATAGATAAAATATAGTCCTATAAGGTGGAAATTCACATTGATTGAGAGCAATCATGACAATAATTTCAAATGTAAGTGCATCATAACCTATTGTAAACATTGTAATGTGAGTTTTAATGGGATATATATTTTGGAGAAGATGCAATTGATTGAGTCTTAATTGTCACAAAATTGATGAAAATTTACCTTCCTTATATTGAATTAGTTTGAAATAAAACTTTAATACTTACATCATTTATTATTTATCTAAAATTCAAAAAAATACTAAAAAATTTCTTATATAAAAATAAATGGTGTTTATTATAACCTTTCTTCATTAACTTTATATTAATATACACATTTTAATAATTATACTATGTTTCATTTACCTGGAACTATTTATAAATATGATAACAAATATGGCCACACTATGATGTTAATACATTCCTATATTCATTCTTATAGATGTCACAAAGTCATATATATATGTGCATGCTCTTTATAGATGGACATATGGGGAGGACTTGTTAAGTGTCTCATATATATTACATTATAAAAAATTGTCACAATAGATCATACCATAGTTTCTAAAATCAATTGTATGCAATGTTTTGTTTTAAAATCAAGATTTAATTTACTATTTGTATAAGAAAACAACAGAAAATGCATGACGTTAAGAAAATAACATATCAACCATGAACAAAATTAACATACAAATCATGAACATAATTGACATAATTAATTCTATTAATTTTGTTATATTTCTGTCATATTTAATTCTGTTAATTCTGTCATTTTTCATAAAAAGACAACAAATCCAACAAAGATCAGAAAACATTGTTTAAACATACTAAATCAAAGTATTTAAAACCAAATTTTGCATTTATTAATAATCTACTAATATTGAAATTTTACAAAATTAACATACAAATCATGAACATAATTAACATAATTAATTCTGTTAATTTTGTTCTATTTCTATCATATTTAATTCAGATTTAATTATGTTAATTCTGTCATTTTATAAAAAAATGACAACAAATCCAACAAAGATCAAAAAACATTGTTTAAACATAGTAAATCAAAATATTTCAAACCAAAATTTGCATTTATTAATAATCTACTAATATTATAATTTTACAAAATTAACATACAAATCATGAACAGAATTAACATAATTAATTCTGTTAATTATGTTATATTTCTTTCATATTTAATTCAGATTTAGTTATGTCATTTTTCATAAAATGACAACAAATCCAACAAAGATCAGAAAACATTGTTTAAACATACTAAATCAAAGTATTTCAAACCAAAATTTGCATTTATTAATAATTTACTAATATTAAAATTTTAATGGTCTCTATTCATCAAATTTCTCACACAAAAACTGTAAAATATTTGATTATTATAAACAAAAGTTTTTTAAGTCACAGTCCCATGGACTGTGATTTGGCCATGGGGGCCCAGCCCTGTGGCCAAGCCGTTGGCGTGTCCACGGCTTAGCCAAGTCACAGTCCACTAGACTGTGACTTGGTTGTGGGAGCACAACCTTGTGGCCAAGCCGTTGGCGTGCCCACAGCTTGGACATAGGGTTGGCCGCCCACGACCAAGTCACAATCCACTGGACTGTGACTTGGCTGTGGGAGCCCAACCCTGTGGCCATGTCATTGGCGTGCCCACGGCTTGGCCATAGGGATGGCCCCCATCGGCCAAGTCACAGTCCACTGGACTATAACTTGGTCATGGGGGCCCAGCCCTGTGGCCAAGTCATTAGCATGCCCACATCTTGGCCACAGGGGCCGACATATAAATTAAATTTTAAATTAAAAATAAAAGTTAAATTTCAAAATTAAAAGGAATTACAAGGGTTTTAGGCTTACCTAAAGCTCGACCTGCCCGACCAAATCAACAGCCCGACCGCCTGCCAACTCAACGGCGTTCCTGCCAACACAACATCCACGCCAATCCGCCCATAATCACTCAACACAACGTCCACCCGAATGCTCACAATCACTCAATTCTCACTCACTATCACAAATAGAACAAGATGGAAAAAACATTACAATAACGATGTGTGGTACATATATAAACATTTTTTTCGGTCGAAAGAAGTTTTTGGCTGAAACATTCTTTTGGCCGAAAGAATAGTTCGACCGAAAGAATAGTTCATCTGAAAGAATGTTTTGGCCTGAATATCGTTTGGCTGAAAACATATTGTCAGATGGAAAAAATATGTCCGACTAAATTTTTACACAAAAATCGAGGGTGTCGTCACTGTACCATTCAATTTGACGTTCCAGGGTTCGACCAAAAAATAGTTCAGCTGAAACAATAATTTTTCGGCCGAAAATGATATTAGTTCGGTCGAAAAATCATTTTTTGGAATTTTGAAGATCAGATTGTCACGAAAGTGTTACCCACCTCCGTGATTTTACCTGCTTGTTCAATGTTTATTGCTTACTCTTCAAAATTGATATTTAATAAATCATTTGGAATTAGTCTTAGTAATAAGATCCTAATATCATTACAGTTTACATCCACAACCTATGGCTAATTATTCTGTGTTTTTAGAGAGCCATGAGTGGTGAAAAATATAACAAAGAAAATGACATTATGGAAATTGTGGGATTAAAATACATGAACTATGTAAACTAACAAACATAAGGTATCATATTAATGTCATTGTGAGCTATGTGATGGATTTAAAGTTGTGGAAGGGCACGCCATCAAATGTTACAATATATAAGAGAGTAGATAAGAGAGAGTGAGAATAAATATGACTTTAGTCTTTAGATTCCAAAGTCAAGTAATGTGTCATTAACCAAGCAACCATTGAAAGTGAGAAAAAATATTTTTCTTTAAAGATGTGTTTTAAATTATTCTTCTAGGACATGTTTGAAATCCTTTAAGGGTGTGTTTTAAATTGTTCTTTTAGGACATGCTTGAAATCATTTGAAGAGATAGGAAGAATTCAATTTTGATAACTCTGCAGGAGGGGTTCATCTCATCGAAATTGGACATTTTAATTCAATTCAAACAATTTAAAAACTTTTGTCTCACATCTTTAAATGAATTATAAGATTCCAATTTTTTAAGCATAGAGGGGCTTTTGCAGTGCAACATATTATATATCATTTTTGGGATTAACTGCGTAGAGTAAGTCATCAATATATGACCCATATCCATGAGTATTAGTCACAACTAACCAATAATTCTCATGATTTGAATATTCCACTTAGCACTCATTGCATCTAGGGCTTCCATTTGGTAACCAAGACTTCTTAGGTGGCGACCCATCCCAATACACCTTTGGCTCAAGTGCCCTTCACTATGGATTTTTCCTCACAATCAAGCCCACTTATCTTGCTACCGCATTTGCAAAACCTTAGCAAGTATTATGTCTTATGAACTATCCAGTTAGAGCTCCCTCCACTCTTATTATTTAATCATAAAGAAACTTCCACAGTGCAACATATTAGATATTGTTTTTTGGATTAATTGCATAGAGTAAGTCATTAATATATGACCTATATCCATAAGTATTAGTCGCAACTGACCAGTAATTCTCATGATTTGAATATTCCACTTAGCACTCATTGCATCAGGTGATGCTCATAGGGGTGATAAAGTGGGATTGAAACCAGTGAAATGAATCGCATAGCATCAATCATCACTTTTGAGGCTTGTACTCTGTAACGAGGAATTCCCAAGTGGTCACCCATCCCAAGACGCCTCTCGCTCAAGTGCGCATAACTGTGGATTTTTCCCCACAATCAAGCCCACTTAGTTTGCTACCCCATTTGCAAAACCTTAGAAAGTATTGTTCTTTATGAAATATCTAGTTATAGCTCTCTTCACTCTTATTATTTAAGCATAGAGGGGCTTCTGTGGTGAAGCATATTAGATATTATTTTGGGGATTAACTGCATAGAGTAAGTCGTTAATCTATGACCCATATCCATGAGTATTAGTCGCAATTGACCAATAATTCTCATGATTTGAATATTCCACATAGCACTCATTGCATCAGGTGATGCTCACAAGGGTGAAGAAGTAGAATTGAAACCAGCAAAAGTAATCACATAAAATCAATCATCACTTCATGTGAGCATCACCCGATGCAATGAGTACTAAGTGGAATATTCAAATCATGAGAATTATTGGTCACTTGCTACTAATACTCATGGATATGGGTCATATATTAATGACTTACTCTACCCAATTAATCCCAAAAATGATATCTAAGATTCCAATTTTATTAAGATGAAATAACAAGTTTTGACTTCTAACCAAAAAAAAAAAAAATCACATCAAAGAAAAACCACCCACCAACTAAAAAAACCAACCTACATGTGGTTTTAGCTTACACCATCCTTCAGTCATGGTGACTAATGAGTAAAGTCAATTTATTTTGAAGTGTGTTTCTGCCACCTTAAATAAATAAAACCTTAACCTTTCCACATTTATTATTAAAGCCTTAATCGTACTAGTAAATGCCCATTCGTGCCTGCAAATATCATAAACACCAAATAAACAGAAAACCTTGGAGGCTTTACTCAAATGATGCAAAGGCTTTTGAGTGATGAAAGTCAAGAATAATTCATGACAATGTTTATGAAGTCACAACAATTATAGTGTCATGTACAAAATCCAATATGCCTTTAGAGATTTGATCGATACTGAAATGTTGTGGGCCTATTCATTCACCGAGCAGTACACCATACAAGCGTATGTGATCTGGAGGAAGGTAGTTTGTCAATATATTCTAGGACAACGTGATGAAATTTGAAATGGTGGTCCTCGTTTCATTTCATGTTCAAAAGTTGGAAGAAATAGTTATATTTCAAACGTTAAGCGTAAACCAAGTACAATTTTGATTAAAAATTAGTTAAATAAAATCTCTTTTTAAATTTTACACATTCAAATGTTGAAAACATGTCGATCAATTTTCCATGTGGTTTCATGCGTTAAATTTAGATTGTGCATGCATGCACACTATGGTGAATAGGTTCTGTAACTATGTGATCTATTTCTGATCAGTTTGTATAACTGTGTGATAGAAGTTATATATAAGAGCATACCCATATAAGTGAATGTGCAATGTAGTGAGGGCAATACAGTGGAGTAAAGTGTGCAGGAAGAGAGGAGAGGATGGTTGTATGTTTGTGATTGGCTATTGTAATTCTCCCTTAAATAATAAGATTATAGATTATCATTTCTCCATGGTCTTCTCCCATATTGAGTTTTCAGGTAAATAATTTTTCAATTATGGATTTAATTTTTTCAATTTTATTCTTTGTTTATTTTATTCTTTGTTTATGCTTTGTTTTTCTTCTACTGCATAACAAGTGATATCAAAGCGCATAGTTAAAGGATATAAAAGTGAAGAAGAAGAGAATCTGCTAGTTGGATATCATAGATGGAGGAGAAGAGAATTTCGGTCGTTGGGGAAGAGCCGAGCAGCTCTGTCTGTGAGGAAGCCTGCATTGGTTAAATGTGGAGGTAAGAGTTCGAAGGTTTTAGACGTTCGCTGGTTCTTGAGAAAGAGAGAGAGCCGAGGGTTATGCTCTGGTCGCACGCGCGGAAAGAAGCGATTGATGAGTGAAAAAGGTGGGTTAAAACCCTAGCCACGAAAAGTGGAGGCACGAAAAAGGATATGTGTGTTCGCCCCAAGCACAATAGTGAAACGCATCGCAAGTTCCTTCTAGAAGAGGCAGAGAAAAATTGTGTAGAGGCACTGCCATCATTCTCCCGCGTAGAGAAAGATTTTGTCCGACCCAAATATTGTTCACCCACGCATGAAGAAAACCCGATAGGTTAACCGTCCTGTGCCTGCTAGCGCCCAGAAGAGCAGAGAACCTCCAGGTCAAGGGTTTGTTGTACTAATAAAGACGAGGGCTCTCTCAGTCTTATGGTCTATGCAAGGGTTTCAGGCCAGAAGGAAAAGGTAGTAGCGTAAGGGTTCGGATTCTCCAAGAAAAGGACGTGAGTTCTGGAAAAAAAAATCTAACCGTGTGCAAAGGAAGGAGTGAGGTGAAGGACCGATTAATTGTAGAAGGTGAGATCTGTGTTGTGCTACTATTGGAATATGGATTCATTGAGAAAATGAGATACTCTTTAGTCTATCACTCTTGTTGGAGGCATAAATAATCACACGCAGACTTTGGTCCTTGGAAATTTTGGAAATCATCTCTCCTTATGCCCCGTGGGAGACGCAATAAAGTGGATCAACTTGGAAAGTCAAGGTATGAAGTGGAACAAGCTTTTGTTTTATTAAAGCACAACATATAAAAGGAATATTAAACGAGTGGTGAGATTTAATGATAAAAGGTAAAAGGAGGTCACTTCTTCAAATAAAAGGTATTTTAATAAATACAATTTTATTTTTTTTAACTTCTTAATTAAAATTTATATTTTTGGTGTTTAATATTGAATATAATATTACTTTTCTAAGTTTGAGGTGGAGAAATTCAGTGGGAAGAATAACTTTGAGCTATGGAAGTTGAAGATGTAGGATTTGCTCGTACAACAAGACAACAACAAGAGTGGTGATGGTTAAGTCATCGTGAAAGAAAAACAATAGTATTACCTTGGAGTTGTAAAAGTCATTGATTGCATGTAAATGGGCATATGTCTCTAAGACCTCCATGCGTACCCTGGTTTATCAGGTCACCTATGAAAATTATAGACATATATTTAGGTAGAGTAAATATGTGGGGCGGGGGGCATGTATGTTGGGTTAACCTTGACTCGATGAAAGAGTTAATGAGTTAAATCTTGCTTTTTAGGTCAAAGAACATGGTTTTTCAAGTCCATGTTTTTGGTTATCTGATGGTATTGTGTCCATGGATTGAATGTAATGAAGCCTATAAAGGCTTGGTGAAATCCATTGTAAATGGTCCTAGAGGTAAGTGGTGAAGACTTACTTGGCCAGCTTGGTCGGATTTGGTGAAGGGAATGATCATGTTAAGGTGGAGCACTGAGACTCCAGTGTAAATTCCCTGGAGGTGAGAGACAAATGTTTACTTGGGTTGGTTTGCAAGGATGATTTTAGGGGCTAAATTTCGTTCATGTGATAATTTTCCATGGTTTTTCCTAAAAAGAGATTCACTATTATAAACATGATTCGCTCAAATTCTATAGCATAAAATTATTTTACCTTAAAAATCGTCAAAATTTTATACAAACTATATAAAATCCTTATAAATTTGAATATTTTTATAAAAATATTGCCAAACATTTATAGTTTGCATATGAAGGATTAGTAAGATTCGCCAAGGTTTCTACATTTTAAAATAAATTTCCATCCTTAAAATCATTCATGTTGGCTTGGCTGGATTTGGTCAAAAGTTGTTCGAATGCAAAGTTAGAGGTGGAGCACAATGTCTAGGTTAGAAAGGTGGATCTATAGAAAGGTTGATGTGTTGGCAGGTCAATCAAGTGTTTGAGAATATATGATGAAGGTAAATTCATGTCCATGGAACTTGGAAAGTATTGCAAGAAAGTTGGGATTGAATAGGCATGTTCAGTAATGTTGAGTTGCAGCAATAGTTGTGGATAGAAGCGGTTTTGCTATCTGGTAACTTGGTCACCATCGGATGAAAAGGACATGAATATTCGGGAAGAGGTATGAACATGGCATCTGGTAATTACTCAAATGTGAAATTATTCAGTTGTGATGTTTATGTTTTTTTATCAACAATCTAAGTAGGACCCATATCAAACAGGTAGATATTTGATATGGTGATGATGTTAAGGGGTGAATACTGTGGGATCCTACTACCCACAGAATCATCATGGACAAAGATGCAGTGTTTGATGAATATCCTTTTATAAAAACAAGCATAGTAAAAGATGAAAGGTCCAAAGCATGACTAGTAGCAGAAGAGTATTTGGAAGGTATTGATTTCCATGAAAGTCTCTCACCAGTTGTTAAAATCTTGTTTCTATTCATTTTGTGTTAGAACTAGTTGTATTACTACATCTAGATGTTAAAACTATTTTACATGGAGTTTTTTTGGATAAGGGATGTATTTAGAACAACCAGAACGGTTGGTTCAGAATCGCAACATAATATTTTTTTGCAAACTCAAGAATCGTTGTATGGCCTGAAGCATGCCAGACAAATGGTACAAGATGTTTGATTCCTTCATGGTGAGCCAAATTTTACAGGAAGTGAGTACAACCATTGTGTTTATGGTATATTCATTATCTTAGTGTTATATGTTATGCATGTTGGAAGAAAAACATGGTTGATGTCAACAGGTTGGCTCAGTTGGTTAGGACGTTGTTATGAAGGATCTGGGAGCAGAAAAATAAATCTTGGGCATGGAAATACATAGAGGCAGGAAGGATGGTAGCCTTGTTTATCACAAGAAAAGTATGTGGTGAAGATAATCAGGAAATTTGGTATGAATAATGTGAAACCGGTAAAATCTCTTTGGCTTTACATTGTGAGTTCTCTTCAGGTTTATGTCCTAACTGATGAAGAAGAAAATGATTATATGTCTCAAGTATTATGTGCTAGTAGGAAGTTTGATGATTGTGATGGGGAGTGGTCAACATTTCACATGAAGTTGGTGTTGTTGATAGACACATGGAAAAACTGGGTGAAGAGCATGGAAATGGATGCTTCAAACAAAGAAGCACAAGTATCACCTATATTGGTTGCAACGATTTAGTTTGTGGTTATGATTCATGATATTTGGACAAGTGCATCATTTTATTAGACAATTTATTGATGGAGAGAAAATGGTCCATACTAGAGTGAATCATGTAGTCATGTCCCTATAACAGTATTTTTAGAGAAGTTTTGGAGTTTTGATGGTGCTTGTTTTCTCTTGGATTGTAGGAAAGGTGATGAATTAATTTGGGCATGATATATCAGGTAAATTGTTGTTAAGGTGGAGATTGTTGAAAATGTGCCAAACAATTTCCCATCCAGTTGCATGCGCTAAATTTAGATTTTGAATGCATGCACACTAAAGTAAACACGCTATGTAAATAGGTGATCGATTTATGATCAGTTCATGTAACTCTGTGATAGAGGTTATATATACGAGCATACCCATAGAGGTGAATGTGAAATGTAGTGAGCGCAATACAGTGGAGTACGGTGTGCAGGAAGAGAGGAGAGGATGGTTGTATGCGTGTGATTGGATATTGTAATTATCCCTTGAATAATACAAATATTGTGTTGGATTAATGAGAGGGTGGGTGAATCAGTAATAGAGAAATTTAATCATTTTTCACCATAAAATGCAAGTGTTATATCAATGTATCATTATCATCCAATAGTTGCAGAGTAAATAAACAATGAACAAATCAAAAATCACACACATACACAGTACACCAATGTTTTACGTGGAAACCCAAAGAGGGAGAAAATCACATAATGTTTTTTCTTATATGTCTTGAAGAATTACATTCATTGGAAGCAAAAACTTCATTTGTTTTCCAGCTGCAACTGGAAGAAGGATCCAACCCCCTAGTTTCTTAGGCTACAACCTGAAGGACGCTGCAACTCCCTAATTCTCTAGCTACAACCAGAAGGAGGCTACAACGCTCTATGTTCTCTAGCTACAACCGGAAGGTGGCTACAACCACCTATCCTTGCCCCATCCAATTGCCCTAGCCTATAAGTAGAATGATGGAACCACTATCACACTATCACTGTGAGATATACAACTACCCTGCAATCAATATGGACCTAAAGTGAACATGTATCAACCAATTTCCAAATACAACAGATACCCATCTTGTAGTTTTGTATCACGTGTATGTACGTGCCCTATCTGTTATGCAGCCCGCATATGTACGTGACCAAACTTATATAAAGCATGTGTATTCCTTTTGAAAACTACGTTTTTCTTCCGTCTAAAAATTTCTAACCCTATGTAACTTCTTTCAAATAGATCTGTAACATGTCACTGTATCTAGACTGTATATTTACCATGTGAATGCATCCTCATACATAACCTTTACCCAAAAACTCTTTATTTCTCTCTACTCATGTGCCATAAGTGTGTGTAATCATGAATAAGTATAATAACCTTCACATGATCTAGACTTCAAACCCTTTCTGATCTAGGGATAATTCTCAAATATTCATAACCATTTCTCATGCATACATCGAAATCCAACTATTCATATAAATAAAACATACATTTTGAACCAATGGATAGATCTGATGTATCTGATCACTGTAGACCTTCCTAGGAGATTGATATCAGAATCTAGAACCTTTGCATCTTCATCTTTTCAAGTTTTCATGGCTTTACCAACATGTACACACCCTAATACACTACCATCCCACATACGTATGCACCTTAATACACTGTCATCCCACTTATGTACGCACCCTAATACAATGTCAGCTTGTGTACACCTCAAAAGTAAGGGTTTTTTAATATTCACTGTAATTCCAAAACTTTTGTTGTCAACCCTTCATACTACCTTATAATTTTGCAACTTCAGATCTATCAATGAGTACTTGCAATAATCCTTACACAAAAAAAGATATTCAATGTGTTCAAGTGTTTTTAAATGAGAGAGCCTTGACTCTTATTTATAATTTCATGTAGCATTCCACTTTCCTTATTTTAGGGAGTTCTCCATTAACTTTATTATTTAAATAATTTATTTTGCAAACACTTTGACTTTTGGGGATTCTGTATGACTCATGAGGGTTCTCCAACTTCACATGGCCATAACTCTCTAACCATGAGGAGTTATATGACATTCCACATACCACCGGAAATTCCATGACATGTACTATCCATATGGAATAGTCTTACCTACAAATATCTCAAAAATCATATCATTATCCATCAAACAAACTTATATCCATTACCCAAACCATTGTGCTACCGAAATTCACTACAAGACATTCTTCAAGGGTTGACATCAATGAAAACCAACCCAATTAATCAACAATATCCCCCTTTGGCATTGATGGCAACAATCTCATGAAATACCAAAGTCATATCAATCATCCTCCCCCTGTGACCATCTCTCCCCCTGGAACCATGCCTCTTTTCTCTGCATCTGATAAATATATCCCCCTTTGTCATCAATGGTAAAGGTATCTTTCCATCCGGAGATGCTCCCCCTAACTAAACTATCCTTGGGGATACTCCCCCTAACTGAACTCTTCCTAAAATTGATCTCCCAACCTGAACTATCCTCTTTATGGTGCTTCCTCATGTAGATCTAAGACATATAAGATAAGCATTCAAAAGCATTCATTTTGGAGTAGAAATTACTATGAGTCTCTAGCGAAGATCTCAAAGGCTTCCCATTGAAGCGGTTTTGTAAATATGTCTGCCATTTGTTCTTTTGTGCCCACATATTCAACTCTACTGTTCTTCTCTGCAACCTATTCCCGTAGAAAGTGATACTTTATTGGAATGTTCTTTGTCTTGGAGTGCATCACCGGGTTGTTTGAAATACTAATGGCACTTGTATTATCACAATAGATTGGAATGGGATCATCATACTCAACCTGTATATATGTCAGAGTTTTTTTCATCCATAGAGCATGTGTACAACATGTTGCTGCAATATACTCTGCCTCAGTTGTAGATAAGGATATTGATGATTGTTTCTTTCTTAACCATGATACTAAACACTCACCCAAGTAGAACGTTGCTCCACTAGTGCTTCGTCGGTCATCAATGCAACCTGCCCAATATGCATCTATGTAGGTAATAAGTGATAGATCCTTTCCTTTTGGATACCATAATCCAAACTATTTTGTTCCTTTGAGATATATGAAAATCCTCTTCACTAATAATACATTTGATTCCTTTGGAACTACTTGAAATCGTGCCACCTATCCAACTTCCTACATTACATCTGGTCTAGATGTTGTCACATATAGTAAGATACCAATAATTGACCTGTATTTCCTATGGTTTCTAGACTTTGAATCATCATCTTTTCTCAACTTGCAACTGGTTTGCATAGGAGTGGTAGCTAGTTTGCAATCTTCCATTCTGAACCTCTTTAGCATTTCTATGATATAATTAGTTTGAGAAATAAAAATTCCTTGGTTGCTTTGACGTATTGGAAGACCCAGAAAGAAGGATAGTTCTCCAAGTAATGAAATTTGAAATTCATTTTGCATATCCTTTGAAAATTTCTGGCTTAACCTGTCATCAGTATTTCCAAAAATAATATCATCAACATAAACTTTAATTAATAAAATACTATCTTGTGTCACCTTGATGTAGAGCAGCTTGTTGTCTGCACTTCCTTTTCTGAACCCTATCTACTGTAAATATTTATCCAGTCTAGAGTATTGTAACAACCCCTTTGTTATGACTACAAGCGAAGCAGAAGTGCACAAAAAAAATTTGTTTTTAGGGCAAGAAGGCAATGAATACAACAGTTTGACCATACCACAGACGATGAATAGAAGTACACAACCCAGGCAACAGGCAACTATGACACCACGTACAGGCACAAGGGCGACTGAGAAAAACATGCACAGAATAACATGGAGGAGCGACTACCCGCCCGATGCAACAAGACACTCCTACACGTTAAGGGACAACCTCCCCTTCCGACATAATGATGTTGACGAACAAGACTAGAACCTTAAGGCGCATGAAATAAACACCTACGCCCAAGTCAACATACGATGCTCAACCACACTCACATGGTAGGCACCAACTCCGACCAAGATATCATTTGTCGCTAACCCATAGGGCACGTCGTGATCCCTGCATCAGGAATCATGCCATTCCCAGGTGATAGACGCGTCAATAACCTTGGCCCAAACATAAGCTATCCAGACCAAAGACTCTAGAAAACTTTGACGATCTAGGAACCGAATAATGACTGGGAGACTATACCTACCCCCACACGAAAGGTAGAAGAGACACAAAAGAACAAAGACAAGGGGTGACGCCTACCCACATGACATTGTCCCTGACCCTACCAATCAACCAAGCTAACCGGTCCATGATTACATTCTAATTTAACATGGGTTCCATTCTAATGGGGCACATCAAGTTACAATTTGTTTTGGCATCGATTATCCATCTAATTTTAGCAAGTCTAAATTATAAATTGGTCTTTAAATTAACATCATATTAACATTAAATCCAATCCAATTGGCCATTCTACATTATACCTTAGTCATTAAATTCAATCAATAACATAAATTACGAATGAGTTCGACAATTCTGCATCACAATTTAATCATCAAATTCAATCTAAATAACATTAACTACGAAACAATTCGACAATTTTGCATCACAATTTAATCATTGACCACAATTTAATTTAGTGATTTTAACCTCTACTTGGGTCAATATTTACAAAACTCATTTAATCATTAATCACAGTCTAAATGGGCAATTTGATATTAATCCAAATCTCCATCCAACTGGCCATCAACTTAATTAACAACATTAACGATTTTATTGTAGAATGCTACCATTATAACACTTATGAACAATTAAATCTCGACATGTGGTCTATCTATATTGACCGAACCAACAATACTACTTGTCTTATTAATAATGAGAAGGAAATTGCTAACTATTAACATCGATGTATCAATTTAACAAGGCAATTAGCATAGTTGTTACCTAACAATTAATATAGCAAATAACAAGGTAGTTGAAATAACAGTTAACCAACAATTAATAGCGAAATAACAAGGCCATTCTCATGTCTATTATCATAACGAGTAATATAGCAATGACAATGCGATTAATGTTTTAATTAACATAAAAATTAGTAAAGTAATGACAAGTCAATTAAGGTAACAGTAATAATCAATATAACAATGAAAAGGCAATTAATATAACCGTAACAAGACAATTAATATATCATTAACAATAATCAAGGCGAGTTTCAAGGTAACAAAATAGCTATACCACAACTCATGTCCATTCCCAGCAATGCATTCCAATTTAATGGCAAGACGTAGTTAATCGACAGCAAAACTCAGACACAGTTAAGGGCAAATCATAGTCACAGTTTACGGGAAAAATTTGTGGTCTTTATTGCAAATTCAATCACATTTTCAAGGGCAGATCATGGTTAATTAAGGTAGCAACATAGTCATCATTTTTAACAACAAATTCGTGGGCGAGTAATAGCAAATTCAGTCAAATGTTTTAACCTTAATTCGTGGGCATTCACAGGAAAAACTCAACATCAATAAATTGGCAAAAATGAAATCTTTAAACAGCGAATGCAAAGAAAAACGTCATACAGTCATCACACCATACCCTTACAGTCATTACACATTGCAAAACGCAGACCCCATCCTTATACAGTCAGTACACATTGCAAAACGCAGACCCCATCCTTATACAGTCAGTACACATTGCAAAACGCAGAGAAAAATGTTATATAGTCATTACACCATACCCTTACAGTCATTACACATTGCAAAACGCAGACAATGATAAAAATGTTTTCATTCACCTGGGATACCCAACCTAAAATGACGACACAAATCATAACTTAATCTCCTTTTTTCAAGAATTAAAGGCATGAAGAAAATAAATCGCAGCCCAAGCGAAAATTGCAGACAGGAATAACAAATATTTTTCATTTCCAGGACACCAATTATACAAATGAAAACAGGGAAGTGAAATCGTTTTTGCATTGCTAGGATACCAAAACAACGTTGATTTAAAATTTATCGAAGAACAAAAACACAGGGTTAAAATTGATCCACCAAATATAAAAACAGGGTAAGAAAAAGATAACAACGAGATAAAAACAAGCTGAGGATGAAGAAAAAATTCTCCAACAATCAAATTGCCAGAGTTAGATAATCGCATCAAGGCACAAGGTGAACCATCAGCCAAGGACAACCATCAGGGGTAGATGACTGAAAAGAACACCCTCCTCTCATCATCCTTGCACAAAAAAGCAGGGCGTTGATATCCATAGTTCTATTAACGTCGAAGCGACGATTGTAGACTAGGATCCTGGCTGACTACTCAAGCGAGGACTGATGAGCTAGGGATGAAAGGAAAACAACCACAATCATCACAATAAAACACCAAAGGGCAGTCAAGACATGTCGGAACTCGAAGGCCAAGGGAGTCAATCAAACATCAAGTTAAGGGCTAAGGGAAAACTCCAGTCAACAAATTGAACACTAAGACAATCAATTTACTTACCCCATTAAACATGCAGACCCCAAAGCATAATGCTACTACAATCTACCATACAAAATGAAGAAAGCGTACCATTTCCTGATCGCCCGGTATGAGTTGTTGTCCCGTGTGCTCCATGAAACACCCGCTTGTCGACCGACGAGACTTCACCGGTACCTCCCATCTAATGCTAGGGGTACTCTTCTTCCCCTGTATCCTCCCGAGCCGCAAAGGGGCCACACACGCTAACCAGAGAATCAGCTAGCTCCCATCTCGCCTCGCAAGTTTGAGCTACCACTCCTCACTGAGCTCGGTATCCCAACTCCCACAAGCTAAGTCATTCAAGTAGAGATTTCTGCAGTGTAACGTTACACAAAACAGAAGGTTCCTTCCTCCTTCTCCTCCCTCCATTATATAGAGTTTCAAACTCCTTTACCTTCCCAAAATCCCATTTAAACTAATGTTTAATAAATTAATTCCTAAAAATCCTCCCCGTACAAGTGTCGCCCATCCACTTCATTCCTCCAAAAACTATTTTCTTTAATTAATTAATTACCCTTATTTCCCTCACCCACCTAGAGTCACTCCTAGAATCGCTCCTAGGTGTCCCCAATTTCTCTTACAACTTTAATGACTTTTCGCATTATTAATTTGCTAGTTCAGTTTAAATTAGAAAGTTCTTAAAAGGTAGATACCTTACTAAGTTTGACTTCTTCTTTTTCCCTTATGTTTCCCTTTTCTTTTTATGTTTCCCTCTTTTCCTAGTTTCCTAATTATTTTAGATTTCCCTCTTTCCCCTTTTCATTTAGAACTCAAATTGGCAGGTGTAGAAATAAATTTTTCCCTTTTTCCTTTTTTGATTAATAAACTTTAAATTATCATAATAAAATAAAACAATTATTTATTTTATTTTTATTTTTATAAATATATATATATTCATTTATATATATACATATATATATTCTCTTTTTTTTTCTTTTTTTTTAAGGATAGAGAACATTCTGCCACTAGTATAATTTAGACCTAGACTTTAATTTTCATGTTGGGCGACATTTTATTAGATAATTTGTTTTAAAAATTTCTTATCACGTTATTACTCCTAAGGCCATCTGGGTTCATTCATTTATCATTAACAATGTGACGTGCCCTTCGGGATGAGCTAGGTGCTCCAAGGGTGCCACTTGCCTCATCTGTTTCCCTTGCACAACATGCCCTTTAGAACGCACCATGTGCTCCAAGGGTGCCACTCAACTCATATGTTTCTCTTGCATGACGTGCCCTTTAGGACACACCATGTGCTCCAAGGGTGCCACTCGCCTCTTGACTGACTTGGTAGACATCAAAAACCCCTAGAGTCAATACTCCACCAAGTGAACTTGTGGGAGACTAAGGGCCTCTAAGGAATAAGGCCCCCACCTTATTGTGTTCCCCTTAGAATCATCATGAGTGACTGTCGTAGTCTTCTCTCACGACATCTTAGATCCTCTCGAACTAGGTAAATGTTAACCTACAGTTCGAGCCATGACAAGAGTGCTAGTAGGTTGTGGAAGGGTTGTTGTCCACACCTCTCTGTCAACATCTCTGGTGGTCGTGCATGACCCATTTACTCCACATGTGAGTCTGGTTGGCAAGCTATCGTCAGCCTACATCATCAACGAATCATGTCAACAATATATCCATAATCATATCATCTAATTAGATGCACTAATATCAC
>SNQJ01S0172904.1:1380-14851 GCA_010110895.2 Picea sitchensis
AGTAGTTGATGAGTTGGCACATACATGAGGTGTATAGTTGATGATGTTGGTACATATTGATGAGTAGTTGAAACACATTATTGGTACATACTTGGTACATGGTTGGATGCCCTTGTTTATGGTACAGGTTTATTATAGGTTGTTTGGTATAGGTTGGTGCATGGTTGATGCACTTGTTTATGGTACAGGTTGATTACAGGTTGGGGTACATGTTGATGCATGGTTCAGATTTATTTGTACATGTTTACAGTGGTATATCTCACAGTGATAGTGTGACAATGGTTCCATCATTCTACTTCTACATAAGGGTGGTTGGATGGGGCAAGGACAGGTGGTTGTAGCCACCTTCCGGTTGCAGTCGGAGAACATAGGGGGTTGTAGCCTCCTTCTGGTTGTAGCCGGAGAATTGGGGAGTTGGAACGTCCTTCAGGTTGTAGCCTGAGAAAGTAGGGGGTTGGAGCCTCCTTCCAATTGCAGTTGGAAAACAAAGGAAGTTGGTGCTTCCAATGAATGCAATTCTTCAAGACATATAAGAAAAAACATTCCGTGGTTTTCTCCTGATTTGGGTTTCCACGTAAAACACTGGTGTACTGTGTATGTGTATGATTTTTCATTTGTTCATTGCTTATTTACTCTGTAGTTATTGGATGATAATGCTTCATTGATATAACACTTGGATTATATGGTTAAAAAGGATTAAATTTCTCTATTACTGATTCACCCCCCCTCTTAGTAATCCAACACTTCAGGAGGCCTTTTGTGGTAGTACATTTTAGGACAATATTGTGGGTGGTAGGTTCTCCACATCTTTCAGATTGGTTTGGGACCCATGGATCACTCTCAGTTTCAGTTTGGTTCAACTTGTTGATCATAAGATTGTGATGGCATTACTTGAGGACAATAAATATTTGGGAAGGGAGGACGGTAATACCCCCATTTTTTGATTCCCTTAATCTACAGTTGTAGATGACCTTATGGGTTTATGTCAGCCTGACCGGAGGCGTAAATTGTGGTTAAAAGTGAGATTAGGTGGTTTGGAGGAGATATATGATTCTTTCATAGGTCTTCTTATTATCTTTCATCATCGAGATTATTCCTACCCAGTCATATTTCAATCTCGTTGCATTCTGATTGTTCCCGTAATTTGGGAGTATTAATGGGTATTATTTAATGGTTGTCACTAAGGTTTTCATATTAATAATTTATCTAAGAGGGGTACCTTGGTGTAATATCTCATTGGAACTAGGATGAAGAGATCAACATGGTGAAGAGGATAAAAAGTGACTTTCAGTGCCCAAAAATGCTTTAAAGTCAAATAAATCACTTTTTTGAAGTAAAATGGTTAATAAACTAATAAAGTGATTTTACTAAAGTCAAATTAAAAAGTCACTTAATTGTAAAAGGGTAAAAGGGTTAAAAAAAGGGTGAATGAGGAAATAAAAGAGGATTGAGGGCACCCTCTCTCATTGTGCATTGTTAATTTCTAAAAACAAATTTGAGAGAGTTCTTGTAGCTTTGGCTCTTGGGACGAAAAAATCCTAAAGACGAATATTGGGTTCGATGGTGAAACTATCCACCCTAGTTGATCGTAGAGGAGAGATCATATAGATATTTCATTGTGCTTCATTGTGGCCAATATTTCATCATAGGGCATAAGGGTTTCCTTTGGTTGAGGACAATTTTTCTTAAGGAGGACGAGTTAGCTCATGGCTGCATTTTTGGGTGTTGTGGGATGAATTTTTTCAGATTGGGGGACGATTTACTCTTGTGGGACGTGTTCCAGTTGTGGTGGTTGCATTTCTTTGGTCAAGGGGGCCGATTCTAGTGTGGAGGGTGCATTCTTGGAGATAGGCCACTTTTCTTTTGTGGGAAGAGTTTATGTGCTATAAGAGGGCCACTTTTCTCCATTATTGAGGCTGATTTTCTTTGTAGCAGAGCTATATCAGTTGATGGGTATTAGTTTTTGAATGTATTGAGTATATTTTCTTGGTGGGGAGCTGTTCTTACCAAAAATTTTACCCAACTGTAACAAGTCAGGTTTAACGAAATAAAATCAACATTTTTGTGAGATATGCATTTGCTATTATATCATATTTGTTCAAGATATTCCTTGGGTATTAGGTTGTGATGTTTCGTATGCATAATGAACACTTAAAGGGAATTGAAACCTTTCCCAACCTTTAAAACTTCATGCGGTAAAACCAACTAGAAAACACTAAAACTCATTACAGTGGAATAAAACCTACAACCTAAGTGTTTGGCGAAAGTCATCACCCATAAATACACATGAATTGCTACAACAACAAGGAAAATTTTGTGACAACATTAGGAAGTGTTTGTCAAAGGTCCTAAACCACAGGAACAGATTGGTGAGGGCTATTACAATGGTATCATAGTAGTGCATCCTCCCATCCTGGAGGGTAATCAATGAAAAGGGTATTTTCAGATTGTTACCAATAAGTGACCAGGACTTATACCTTTCCATTTCAAAAGGGTGTCTTGATAGAAAAATTTGCATTCATGGGGTTAATTAAGATGAAGATAAATCCAAAACTCATGGATGAATTTTGGAAAACCTCTCAAGAAACTCACAAGAATCTAACAAAATTGTTAGAGCAACATGAGTTGTTGGAGGCTTAAGTATCGGTTGGGAAGAAGAATGAATGGTTTACAAATTATTTATGGGAGTATGAGGCACTTGGTGAGGAGTTTCATGCAATCATGCCATTAAAGGACTTTTTCACCATCCAATCGAAAGTGGTTGGTGACATGGATGCCTCATCTCATGGGGTAATTTCGATAGAACACCAGGATGACTTCCTGGAAGTGCATGCATCTACTCATGTTGAGGTGGTGTGCAATGAGGTTGAAAAACATCAACCTCCAATATATGATTAGATCTATCCTATGAGGCTGATAACATTGGTACATGTGATGGAAATGTTGAGAGTACATACGATGATTATGATGACTATGATAAGCTTTGTGAGGATTTGATTTCGGCACACTCTTCATCATCCACAACAAAGAATCAATCATCTATGGTAGTAATGATACATGTGGATGTTAGTGGTAGTTATGATTTGATGGAGGAGCTTATTGTGATGGTCAAACATGAGGAACATTCAGATTTTCATAAGCTGGATGAGAGGTATGGGTTAGAGACTTCTGATTATACACATATTTTGCATCTTGGAGATCATGAGCCACTTCTTTTGGGGAGCCCATTGACGACTCAAGTCATAACTTTAGATGGGGGAGTTGAGAATATACATTGTGGGCTATCCATTAGGGAGGTATATGCACCCACTTGTTGTGTGAATATATATATTTAGGACGTGGACACATCGGTATGGGATTGTGGGGTGATTCCTTCAGAGAGACTTCTTGACAGGGACCTTGAGCATACCGTTGAGTTTGAATTGTCCACAGGTGAGAAGTTGATAGATGAGATTCATTGAGAATCATGAGGATTATACATGATACACCCTATATTACACACTTAGGGAATATATCATGAGGGTTATACATGATACACCCTTGGCAGGGAATTCTGTGCATCTTTAAACTTACCAGCAGATCAAAGGGAGGTTCTCACGGAAGGGTCTCGAGGACGACGTGTGGAGACATGTGAGGGAGTGCATGATTTGTCGAAATAATGAGTCAACACATACCTACCTACCAGGAGTATTCCAGTCTACACTCATTCTAGGATAGAGATGGGAGAGTGTGTCAATAAATTTCAGTACAAGTCTACCATAGGTGCATGGCATGGACTACATTTTAGGAACTTCATCATAGTATGAGGCGCCACAATTAGTAGAGTGGTTCTTTAGGGAGGAATTTATGCTCCATATGTTTCCTAAGTATAGTGACCATGATTGGGACAACACAACTCTCAAGACATTTTGGTAGGAGCTGTACCAATTAGATGGCAAAGAGTTGATTAGTGTAACTCAATTGGAGTCGGTTGGTATGGGACATAGTGGACTTCTAGTATGTATGTGGGTTTCAAAAACTCATAGTATTGGTCCATTTCATTTTTTGGACACTTCAAGAGGATATGATGGATTTCTTTTTTATTCCAATGATGAGATGGGATTCAATCACAGGATTTGGGATCCATGTGTATATTCCAACAAAATGTTGTTGATAGTGACTTCAACCCATGGGCAGATAGATTTTGATTTGTTGCACGTTATGGTGCAACTGACTGTGGGTTATTTTTTGGAGTGTGTTTGGATGTGTGTAGTAGGATGGGTGTGTTGGAGTATTAGGGATTTCCCCATTGACACTTGGAGATTAAGTGTTGTTGATGATTTTTTAGTTGGTAGCTACATAGTCTTTTCTTGGATTTTTGATTTTAGAGAGGGTTTTGTTGACATCTTCTATACTAGCCTCTTGATAGTGTCTAATCAACTTCATTCTAGGAGCGACATGAGGGGACATGCTGAGGTTTATATGTCATGGTTGGGAAGAGTTTTTTTTCACTACCCAGGATTGAGTCTAGCAGAGAGATTGTAGATTGGGACTTCACTAAGATACATTTGCAGGATACGATCCCTAATAGTGGGGTAAATTCTTCCAAGTATTACAAATTGGGGTTCCAAGAGTGGAGGATGCATTCTAGACATAAGGGTCGGATAATTATGATCAAAGTGGTACAACGTTAACATGGTGGTTTCTTCTTGAGACCAACATGGGACCCTGCGATTACATGATTTGACAATTTGGTAGCTGGTATAGACGGGAGAGTCAATTTTTATTATCAGGAGCTCATTTCTATAGTGCATTGGACTGGCCTCCTAGCATGACTATTCTATGAATGGTGGATCGAGTCTTCACATTATCCGATTGCTCTATCGACCGGTGGCCTACAAGAGGCATCTTATGTTATTACATTGTAGGATAATATTATGGGCGATAGGTGCTCCACATATTTTAGATTGGTTTGGGACCCAAGGATCATTCTCAGTTTCAGTTTGGTTCAGCTTGTTGATCATAGGATTGTGATGGAATTGCTTGAGGACAAGTAATATTTGGGAAGGGAGGATTGTAATGTCCCTATTTTTGGATTCCCTTACTCTACAATTGTAGATGACCTTATGGGTTTATGTCAGCCTAACCAAAGGGGTAATTTGAAGTTAACAATGAACTCAGGTGGTTTGGAAGAGTTATATGATGCTTTCAGAGGTTAGATTATTATGTTTCATCATCAGGATCATTCCCGCGCAATCAGATTTTGATTCCATTGCATTTCAACCGTTCCCGTAAATTGGGAGTATTAATGGGTATTATTTAATGGATTGCACTAAGGTTGTCATTTTAATAATTGATCTAATAGGGGTACCTTGGTGTAATAGCTCGTTTGAACCAAGATGAATATATCAATATGGTGGAGAGGATAAAAAGTGACTTTTAGTGCCCAAAATGCTTTAAAGTCAAACAAATCACTTTTTGGAGTAAAAGGGTTAATAAATTAATAAAGTGATTTTACTAAAGTTAAATTAAAAAGTCACTTAAGTGTAAAAGGGTAAAAGGGTCAGCAAAAGGGCGAACTAGGAAATGAAAGAGGAAATAGGAAGCCCTCTCTCATTATGCACTGTTATTTTCTAAAAACGAATTTGAGAGAGATCTTGTAGCTTTGGCTCTTAGGACAAAAAACCCTAGAGAAGAAGATTGGGTTAGATGGTGAAATTATCCACCCTAGCTAATCGTAGAGGATAGATCATACATATATTTCATTGTGCTTCATCGCGATCAAGATTTCATCATTGGGAAAAGAGGTTTCCTTTGGTTGAGGACAGTTTTTCTTAAGGAGCACGAGTTAGCTTGTGGCTACATTTTTGGGTGTTGTGGGCTACATTTTTTTAATTTGGGAGGTGAGTTATTTGTAGATTTTAACCTTGTACAATTATTTACTGCAAACAAATTTCAGTAAAAGAACATAAAATATACAATGGAAAATACACACATTACACAAAGATTTTTCCCTTGGAAACCCAAACCCGGAAAACCAACATATTCTATATTCGTTCACACCATACATTGTTTACAATACAATATACATATAGGAGCCAATGACATCCAAAACTCTAACCCAATGACCTGGATTAGTCAACAACCCTAATTCCTTAACCGGAAATAGAAAACCATCGACAAAAAACCATGTGCTAAAAAATACCCAACAATGGACTCGAAAATCAAGGCAGCATGAAAAATGAGGTAAAAAGGTGACATGTTTCCCGGTGCATAAAACTTAAAGCTATTCATGCAAAGAATATAACACATACCCAACATTACTCTTGTGGGATGATTTCCATCTGTGGTGGTTTTATTTCTTTGGGCAAGGGGGTCGATTCTAGTGTGGAGGGCACATTCTTGGAGTTGGGCCACTTTTCTTTTGTGGGTAGTCTTTGTGTGCTAGAGGAGGGTCGATTTTCTCCATTAATGAGGCCAATTTTCTTTGCAACTGAGCTATATCAATTGATGGGTGTTAGTTTCTGATTGTATTGAGTATATTTTCTTGGTCGGGAACTGTTCTTACCAACATTTTTACCCAATTGTAACAAGTCATATTTAGCTAAATAAAATCAACATTTTTATGAGATATTCCTTTGTTGTTATATCATATTTGTTCAAGATATTCCTTGGTTATTTGGATATGATGTTTTGTATTCATTATGAACACTTAAAGGGCATTGAAAACTTTCCCAACCTTTAAAAATTCATGTGGGAAAACCAAAAAACAAACCCTAAAATTCATTACAGTGGAATAGAACCTACAACCTAGGTGTTTGATGAAAGTCATCATTCAGAAATACAAACAAGTTGCTACAGTAAAAAAGAAACAATTGTGACAGTAGTAGGAAGTGTTTGTCAAAGGTCATAAAGTACATCAACAGATTGGTGAGGGATATTACAGTGACAAGGGTGTTGACACAGTTTCCCATTTTATGGCTTTCCTTCACTCTACACATGCATTTTATATATATTATTTTCAGAGACAATGAAATCCTATATCCTTGTTGCTTGGTCTTTGATTTCTCTAGCCTTGGAGACAATACCATCATATTTAATATGCACGTTCTCTAGATGAAGTTCAATTTCTTCAAGCATCTTGTTGTGACCTTATTAAATCTTGTCTTTTTTCTACTTTTGAAGCTACAATGTGACTCCATTTATCAAATTTTGACATCCTTCTTCAATTTTGGATTGCATTATGATTTCACCTCATCAATATTTAGGGATTCCTCAACCTTCTTGTAAATTTACTCCTCAATTCTTTTGGTAGTTTATTCATCTAATATCCTTCCTTTTTCTTGATTTTGACAATGCTTGTTTTCTTCTTTCAGTATATTAACCTCATCTAATATTTTTTTTATTATGGTTTCGTAGTCTACATATTTCTTCATCTCTTTTTTTCAATTCTTCCCTTGAATCATCCTTTTTCCACTTCCCTTTGCTACTCTTTCCCTAATTTAGTTTTTGAACCTCCATATTGAGTGTTTCATTAAGGTGTAATATCTTATATATATCATCACCCTTAATTTTGATCTCTTCTTTTGCTTATTTTAACTCATCTTAAATTATATACATTGCCTTAATTTTTGTATCCTTAATCCATTTATTTAAGAAGAGATTTAAAAAAAAAATTCCATGTGGGGGAGAGTTTCGCACCTTTATCAAGGCTATTCCACCAGTTGAAAGCTTCACTAGTCAAGAAAGTTGTTGTAATAAAAGGTTTCAAATAATTTTTATTTATCCTCGTCAACCATTCCCTGGGATTGATTTCATCTTTATCTTGATCTCCACTAAACTTAGGCATTGTTGTTGATGCTTAATTGAGGTCTAACCCAAATCCTCAACTTACAACCTCAATATATTATCAATAACGATATGCAATAGTTATGATCATTTTTACAATATATTATTCTATGTTTTTTCTTTCCAATCATTTTTGGATAATCTCAATTGGACATCCCRATCAAAAGTTATGATAGTTTTAAGTGAACACACCATTGAAACTCTGATTTGGAGTCTGTCCTTCTCGTCGACCTTCCTTCTGATGTATTTCTGGAATTTCATCCCTTATGAGTATACAATTTTAGTCTATATTACTTTGATATGTCTTCTATGTAATTCTATAGGTCCGCCCAAAATTTGATGTGTTAAGTGAAAGTTATGATAACTTTCCCAAACCTTGCTGATTTTTGGCCTTTTCTGGAGAGCGAAATTGTACATAATTTCATGTATCCAATATTCAATATATGGTTCTAAATTTTTTACATGACATACTATGGATTGTCCTCTTTCGCATGCAACTGGTGCACTAAATTTGGACTGTCATTGAAGAAGATATGACTATTTTACCTAGAACACCTATTTGTGACTAGTTATAGGACTATTCAAATAACCCTACCTTCCGTAGACTATACATCACAAACTAAAATGATACAAATATTGAAATTTTTATAAAGAGAATTTTGATATGTTTTTTCAATATTATGAAAATTTCACAGTCTGAAACATCACTAAGAAAAAGTTATAGTGAAATTCCCAAAATGACACGTTTGAGATTGATTTCAGGGTTAGTAAAATGACCTACCTTCCATGGGATGTATATCTGAAAGTAAAATGACCCAGAACCTGAAATGTTTTTCCATGCGTACTTAAATATGTATTCTCAATATTTTGAAAATTTCACAGTCTAAAAATTTGTAGAAAACAAGTTATACCCAAAGTCCCAAGATGACTTGTTTAAAACTAATTTCATGATGAGTCAATAACCCCATTTTCCATAGGATATATCTCCAAAATTTTAATGATCAAAACCTTAATTTTTTTCCAATGATACCTTGATATGTCTTCTAAGAAATCTCCAAATCTTTATATTTGAATCGGCCCAGAAAAAAAATTATTACGAAAATTCTAAGATGACTTGCTTGGAGACGATCGATGCTCTAAAACCAAATGTTATGTTCCAAATGCTTAAATTATTAGAATAAACCATAAGTACACACCATGCACATAAATTTGACCATGGAGAAAAAATTCAATATAGATAAGAGAGATAAGTTACACAATAACACCTTAAAGATTAGGAGAATCTCCTCCAAATATCCAAATACATTCATACATCACAATTCACATGTCCTCAATAATGAATACATGATCTCTATATATACCTATTTACACCTACACATGAGGCCCCTTTATATTAGTCCGACCCTAATACCTATACATTTACACATTACATGTACCTTTAGCCCCATATATGCCACCCCTTGAGGTCATATACTATACATTTAACCCCAGAATTCCCCCCCATTGGGTCATAACATTGTGACCCTTGAAAGTGACCAGATATATGCATGGCGTTATCTTATCGAAATAAATATAAAATATTAGTCCCTAAGTCATATTGAATAGGAAAATGAAAGTGGTTCAAGAATGTTAAAGAGAGGGTGTCAAAGGCGTGAAAAGAAGACCGTGTGAGTTCAAAGTATCATTTTTATGCCACCACAGTCAGGGAATGCCAGAAGATTCTTAGCCTAATGTAATCATCCATTAGGGAATTTGATGAGAAACACAAATGAAAATTCATAATGTGATTACCTGAATCCTCACTAACTTTTCCTTCAAATTTTGGAATATCAGAGGGAAGTTTGGTAGGGACCATGGGCCAATTTGGATCATTAAGCATCATGTCATTGGTGAGATTCATCAAATATAGAAGATTCTAGGGTTGTTCCCCATCATTTGGCTTGTACTCACAAAATAATTACCTAGGGTATAACTAGTACCAGGTGTAAAAGGAATGTTTTATTAATGTAAAAGGTATTTATTGGAGTTGGAATGCACCTAGACATAAGGAGGAAGTCCTCCATACATCATATTTCCAAAATTTTGGAAGAGATTGCCTGTGGATGGAATTGCAGAATATGGGAAGGATATGCTCATCTGGTTACCAAAACCAAGGAAGAGGTTGCTTCCTATCGACATCCTTGTTGACATAAAATCTCATCCCCTCATATTTATGAATCCTTGAGAAGGATGGTTTCCCATGGGCATCCCAGAAGATGGAAAGGCTCCACTTCCAAGTGATGGCACTAACGTGGGGATGTGCCCCCTTATGAATGGGAAGACAAAGAGAGGAGTTAACAAACTCCCTATAGAAATTATTACATTAGTGAAGATCAAGGGAAATCTATCCATGATGTGCAACATCTAGAAGGAAAAGGAACCCCCACCATACAATGTAGAGGGTTTGGTTCTCACACCACTATTAGTAGTAGATGCAAGAGGAGTGATGGCTATGCTTGATATTCTCGAGATGGGTGATATTGTGCTTGGTATAGGTTTAGTCAATATGGGAGGAATGAATCATCCTCCAGAGAAAGTTGAAGTGGGGGTATGAATTCCCCCAGACCCAGAGGTATGATTAGTGTTGTCCATTTTGAACCACTGAAGGCTCAAATTATCAAAAGTTTGAGTGTGTAAAGGAAAAAGGATAGGAGGATCGATGAGAGGTGGGTTAAATTTGGATGGATTTGGATCAGTAATATCCTGAGTCTCAATGGGACGAGATTTTACTATGGAGAAGGAACTCCCATGGGAATTGGAACATTACCATCCAAACCCCTCATCCTCAAGATCTTCATTGATTGGACCTTCCCTTGTGGGATTGTTCATGTCTATTCGAGTATGCTACACTGGCTCTTGAAAACTAGTGTTGTTTAGCCTATGCATTTGAGAAGGTGGCTCCATGCTTTTAGGAGAAATACCACGGGTCCTTCTAGACCAATGGAGTGGTTGGTCAACCACTTTGGATCTAATATTCAAAAGAAACATGACATAAACGCCCTAAGGCCAACTGAAAAAACAACCACAGAGCATGCAACTACAAAAGTCGTAAGATAAATCAACAAACAAATTACTCTTCCAAAGCTCAAATCAGGTTGGTTAGATCCTAAGTCAGATATAATGAAGATTTGATCAAAGGACTTTCCAGAGACTAATATGGGTTGATTAAGTCCCAATATCGATCAATGAAGGAATGAGAGACAATTATGGTAACTTGCTTGAAATGTTTACCTAAGGTGAAAGTACCCTCAAGAATATGGGAACCCTCCAAAGGAGCCAAAATGATAATTAGGCATCTACCTTAGGTTCCACTAGCACTTCCCACTTGTATCCACCCATGAGAAATCATAGGAATGTCCACTAAGGTTACCAATTTTCAATCGATGACCGGGTGGGATAGTCATGGCTCAGGATCACATGTATAGGTAGGGAAACAAATCCTGGATCTTTCTAAAAGTGTTGTAACCCAGAGGACCTGACACTTCAAAAACCCCCATACACGTATGGCCATAACATATTGGGAATTCAAAGAACAATACTGATCCTTTCCTAAAGTAGTTTACAACAAGTCAAACAAACTACCAATTGGTTAAGGAGAACACACCTAGTTTAACCGAAGGATGGAGACAAGATTGGTATATTGATTTTGTTCCAATCCTATTTTATCCTACCCAAATTCTCAAACCTACATAGGATAAATCCAAGAACCTTCCTCAAACAAATGACAAAAAATGAAAGAAAGGCTAAATAACTACCATAACTAACTGTTGTCATGTAAGTTAGAACCACTAGTAAAGATTGAAAATAGATCAATTATATTAATTAAACTTAGATTTTAGGGGAGGGAAAGAAGATATATCTCCATTTTATTGAAATTGATAGCAAATACAACAAATGTTTACATGACTTTTTCTGTCGTCACTGCTTGTAACTACTATCCAAATTCCTCCTACCCCGAGACACTCAGGACTGCGTCATCTCCCATGTTCTTCTCAGTGCAAGGAAGAGGAAGAACAAGATGTCTTAGGATTCAATCACATGGAAATGGTGATGATAAATATAGGAAACAAGGATTTCCAGGGAGATGGTGGTCATAAAAACCCAAGAATAACATGGCTCTGACTACCTAAGGCTTAATGATAGCTCCATAATATAAAAAATGCTTCCTTTGTCCTTCCATTAGGTCTCTTTTATACCATTTCAAGATTGTTGAGACCATTTTGCATGGGATTCAAGGATTTATAAAAGTGGTTATCCCATAAACCCCACCCAAAAGAATGCAATTTTCCCATTTTTTTTATATTTTTTATATTTTTATATTTTTAATGATTTTTGAAGGTAAACATGTATTTTTGAAGGACAATAGAGTGTACACACACCTTTGATAAGAAAGAGTAGCATATGGATTGTTATGAAGCCTTTTTGAGTTAGGATTAGAGTGGGTCCAAGCTAGAGATGATTTTGGTGAAATGGATTAAGGCCAAATATGAACATTCAATGATATTAGGGTGTCAAAAGATGCTATAACAATATTGAAACTAGTTCTTCAAGTAGTTCATAATTTCTCTATAAATGAAACCCATGGGGATGAATGGGTTCCATTTTATTTTCTTTTTTGCAACAATAAAATAATTGAACATTAATATTTCATGTGATAATTAAGTTCCTTGTCCATTCCATTTATCCCCCAAGGTATAGAACAATTGGTGATGGAGTGTACTGTTAAGGCACTCCATTATGTGAAGTCACCGGTTCAATACCCTCGACTAGCCTTGTGTGTTGCGTGAGGGGATGCATTGGCATGTCTGGGTTTATAGTGGTAGCATTCGAAGAACATGAGCACGTGTCACGCGAGTACGTGCCTAACTGGTTGTTGATTTCCCTAGTAAAAAAAAAATCCCCCGGAGTGTAGAACAATCGGTGATGGAGTGTATTGTTAAGGAACTTTGTTATGTGAAGTCATCGGTTTGAAACCCTCGACTAGCCTTATGTGCCACATGAGGGGTTGTGTTGGCATGTCTAGGGTTATAGTGGTTGCAGTCAGTAACACAACCACGTGTCAGCAAGTACGTGCCCGACTAGTTTTTAATTTCCCCAGTAAAAAAAAAGTTCTTTGTCCATTGCAAAATACAAAAATACAAAAATAGATGATCACATACATTTGATGCACATTGTTGTTGGGATGGTTACTCTTGTGATGCAATTATTCTCATTTCTTTGACCATCTCCTTATACACATTTTGCAACATCTGTACTAGCATTTTTCAAATATCACCTTGTTTGTCATTTGGAATTTTATCAATCTTCCTGAAAAATGAAAAGAAAAATATAAAAAATGACAAATATTTATATGAAAAATAAATATAGCAAAACCATCAATTTGGTATTGTTGCTTAAATTTTCTGGAAATAAATTGTGTGAGCGTTTATGAAACGTCTGGCGTTTTGAGTGGACAGTCCACCCATCATCATGGGAAAATAAAGTTATAATGGTAATGAAACCCACTATCCATCATCTTACTCACTAATGGTTTTCCACCCATTTAATTATCCATATTCAATTTCCTTTATTCTTTTTAATTGATTTTTCCTGGATTCTAAAGTTT
>SNQJ01S0172905.1:0-20394 GCA_010110895.2 Picea sitchensis
GTTCAAAGCTATGGCATTAAATTCTTCCTTCTCAAAGGAATTCCTTAAGCCAACATATTAGGAGGACAAGTTGTCCAAAGGGGTACCTAGAAGCCACATGATTGAATTTTTTGATAAGATGTTGAGGGTTATCCAGAGATATTTCACATGTGAGGGGAGGTTTAACATGGTTTACCAATACCGCTTCGGGATATCGTTACACTTGAAAGGAAAATAATCCATGAACCTTCCATTTTATCTTTTTAGAAGCATTGGTAAGATGTTTGATAGAGTTCAAGCCATGTCAAAGAAAGTAGACACCAGTGTCTTCACACTGGAATTATTAATATGTTATAAATGGAGGAGTTGAGGAATACAACAACTGATTGGGAAACCTTCCTTACTTCATCACAGTTATAGTTATATGTTTCCCCCACTCCACAGTCCAAGCGACAAAGTCCTACTTCTGTTGAGAGGGTTGTATATTCAGAGGCTAACAAGAAGAAAATGGGTACTCTGAATGATAAAGCTGTCAGCGCCACTAATGAAGAATTATCAGGAGGTCCTTCACAACCTTCAGATAGAGAAGCTTCACCCATGGAAGATCCTATCCCTATGGATATTCCCTTAAGCAAACCAAGAGGCTTAAAATAGAAAAAACTGGTTTTTTCCCCACCCTTTGTTGTAGACAAGGTTAAAGTCAGGAGGCCTTTTACTAGAGAAGCATCCAAGCAAAATCTCCTTGTGAAGAATTATGCACTAGAGACTTCATCCTAAAAAAAGGTAAATATAAATCTTTTGTGCAGCCTATTGAAGTTGTTGATATCACTACTCCTCATCATGAAATCAATCCCACCTTTAAGAGGCTCAAGAGGCAACTCAAGGAAGTAAGAGATGAAATTGATAAGTTGAAAAAGAAGGACTTGGGTTCCAGGAAGAAGCTTAAGGAGTTGATGGGAATGTACCATGAGACCATTGATAAGGCTAGGTTCTTGGCTAAAATATTCTTTCCCCTTCACAAACAGCTCAAGACTCTCTATAGATAGAACATATCCCATCAAGCTCAAATCAAAAAATTGAAGACAGAGTTGCATCCTTTCAAAGGAGAATTGTCCAAAAGAAACCTAGACATGCTCGCCAAGGTTGGAACCAAGAGAATCTACAGAACTAAAAGATAAAGACAAAGGCATTGAGCCTCCATAACCAGCATCAATTTTCTTCATAGTTTTTGTTTCATGCATTTTACAACATTTTTGGTGATGGCTATGAGTTTTAAACCATGATCAACAATTGTGGTATTTTCCTCTATTCATATATCAAGATAATGAAGTTTTTTCATCATAGAGGGACACCTGATATAATTTTGAGATGTTAAAAACTTTGGTAAAGTGAAACAGGCTACTACAGGAAAGTGAAATAGCGCATGGCGCTATGAACTGGTTGTTTCAAGACAGTTTGTAGCGTTGCACTGCGAACTTAGTTTTTGGATATTTTGGAGAGAAAGACAACTTCCAGATGTCAAAATGGATGTGTACCAGCACTCTGAGGGTTAGTTTCATTTTTGGAGGCCACCTGTCTCAAGAATATCCACTCTTATGGACGCATCATCAGCCAATAAAGAATGTTGGATACATTGCCAACATCTTCCTTTTTATTAGTAGTTTGTTTCTTTTATGTTCTACACATGTTGCCACGCTTCACTTAGGCACATGGATCCTATGAAGAAGTTGGAATGCTAATTGTAGAGATGGAAATGATAGTTTAGGCTATTTAAAGAGTATTGTAAGACTGAGGAGGGGGTTCGAATGGTGTGACTGAGAACTCTTATTTTGATATTGTTTTGTAATGGAGTTTCTCCTTATTGTATGGACCAGATCCAAGATACTTTGAATAGTGAAAATCGGTCTCTTTTTCTTGATCATATTTTTCTATCTTACTTTGATTACAGTCTATGTGAATGATTAATTTGACTGGTTGTTTCTTTATTTCAATAAAGGATCTATTGTGATATTGTATGCAAGTGTATTATAGTATTTTCTCTTTGGTTATAAGAGGTTCTTATTTCAAAGGGATTTCTTCATATGTGTGTCAGTGTTAACTAATGTAAATGATATGCATATTACGATTTCCTTATAAATTCTTCCATCTATCACTTTATCTCTTAAAACCTGATCTGAAGTTATTTCAAGACCTTGCTTGTTGCTGTATATTGTATGGATTTATCTCTAATTGACATCTTTAATTGAGTTTTCCATCCATTTTCCACCTTTTATAAACATTTATCTTTACATTTTGATGGGTATTACGCTTGCACTTACAACAGTCTATGTGTGACTTCTAGTGCTAACACTTAGGCACCCTAAAAACCCTTACCTGGGGGGCACATACCATAAAATGAAAAAAATGGGATCTTTTGGCAGCGTAACCTTGCACACACCTTTATCTAAGACCTATCCCATTGGATTCCCATTTTTTCCCTGATCGTTATGATACCTATCATTTTTAACCATTTTTTTACCCTATGGACCCATACCCTTCCCGACACCCTTATTTCCCACTTATCCCATTAGCTTTTGCTCGTTTCCCTGATCATAGAAGTATGCATCACTTATTTTCTTTTTTAGACCCACTTCTCCCCTAATGGATCCCACTTTCCAAGAAGAAACCAATCAGAAACTGAATAATGACATTACTGTGATTCAGGCCAAAGTGAATAATGACATGACTGTCATGAATGCCAAAGTGGACCTCATCCAGGACCAAAACAATAGTCGAATGGATGAACTCCACTATGATCTCAAACAATTCATGACCCAATAATAGGGTCCTTCATCCTCTGGACCAAACCCCCAAGTCGAAGGTGTCGACTCTTCAAATCCTTTGAACTTTCATTCCAATCGGGACCCCTGTCTTCCTAGAATTGAGGTGAACAAATTTGATGGCTAAGATCCAACAACTTGGGTCACTCAGATGGAACAATATTTTTCCCTGCATGGCATTACTTATGACTTGACCAAGCTTCATTAAATTTTTATCTATTTGGATCCAAAACGATGGAAATGGGGGCAATGATGTCGAAATGCACACCAAGGGTATGTTGCTTGGACACAATTTGTTGTTGAGATGTTTGAATGATTTGAAAAATAAACCCACCATTTAGGCCGCTTGAGCAAGTTGAAACAATATGGAACAATGGAATATTGTATTGTTTCCTTTGAGCACTTGGATTTCCGCATGGAGGGTATGACCAATGCCTTCTTCCGAGAATGATTTGTCAGTGGCCTCAAGGATAAAATTCAAGCCCAAGTCTTCATGGCTCACCCCCAAACTTGGTTGGAAGCAACTAAATGCTCCAAGGAGGCACAACGAGTAATATTTTCCCATAACAAGAAAACTAATTTTATTCCCCATACCTACCCCCCACAATAGTGCCCCTTCAACCACTCCTCTCAAGGTCCAAAACTTAACATGGGAGGAAATGGCTAAATGCCAACTCAACAGTCTTTGTTATAATTTTGATGAGAAATACTTTCATCGGTATAAGTGTAAAGAACATAAAAAAATTATGGCCATTTCGGATGATGTTGTTGATGAATATGTTGAGGTTTCCCCTGAGGAAAAACTGCCCCAAGAAAATGATATTATGTCGCCCTATGATCCTTCAGAAGTTGAACCATTGATTTCCCTGAATGCTCTCACTAGTTTTTATGCTCCCCAACCCCTCAAGTTGATTAGATACATTAAGCACATGAAATTTATCATCTTAATTGATAGTGTAAGCACTCATAATTGCATTCATCATCACCTTTCCCAATAAATCAATTTTTATATCCATGTTGTCAACAATTTTCAAATCATGATTTCCAATGGTGGTTCCATGAAATGTGGGGGGCGTTGTGAAAATGTGTGCCTACAAATTGGTCAGTATAACTTGAAATATCACATGTTTGCTATTGACATGGGTGGTTGTGACAGCGTGCCTTGTGTTGAATGGCTATGCACTCTAGGCCCCATAACCATAGATTTTAAGGATTTAACCATGCAATTTCAACAGGAAGAACAATATTATAAATTCCAAGGAATTACAACAAGCTTGTCAGAAATAATCAGTTCCCACCACATGGAAAAGTTAATAAAAAAATTTCATTATGGCATCACTTCCCAACTCCATTCAATTCAAGTTCTTGAGACACCCTATGTATACCTCGACCTTCAATCTATCCTTTCCCAACATCACATTGTTTTCCAAACTCCCTCGGGCCCTCCTCCATCCCACAACGACCATGACCATTCCATTCCTTTAATACCAGGAAATCTTCCTCCCAATGTTTTCCCTTATCGTCATCCCTTTTCTCAAAAAAATGAAATTGAGAAAATTGTCCAAGGATTTCTAGAAGCGGGAGTCATCCTGTTAAGAACCAAACTTCAATATAGCATAGAAAAACCTCAGGAAAAGTACTCAACGCCTTGAAAAAGAGATAATTTCAGATAATAAGCCTCTTCGAGGGGGCAACCTCCTTTTACCCCACTTAAATGTTCAAGTACAAGAAGAATTACAGATGATTCAAAATGAAAATGTCTCAACAGGTATATAGGAGACTAGGAGGGTTTAATAGCCTAAAGGCATAAATAAAATAACATTACTAATCTAAATTAGAACTAATGACCTAAAGATGACACAAATAAAATAAAAATAACATTATAATCTAATAGCTGCCCCAATTAAGTGGTAATGAGCCAATACAGGGCTTAACATGCCCCTCCTTGAGACAAGTGTTGTCCCATGGCAGCTTGAGTAACCTCACAGATGCTTATTTATAAAAGACTCATCTTCAAGTGGAATCTTGAAGCCGTTAGCTTCCTCCATTTAATGAGATACTCACGAGAATGGTCTATTCATGGTTATTAGAATTCTTGTGTCGATGATGGCCAGTCAATGTGGTTGCAACTCGTCAGTTGTATAGTTTGAGCTGAGATCTTATAAAGCTATAACCTTCTTTAAGCATGAAGCTTGTGGAAACTAGGATATACGTGAAGATGTAGGTGACTCCAATTTGTATGCCATAGTACCAATTTTTGCAACACCTTATAAGGGCCATAGTACTTTGTTGACAATTTATTATCCTTCTTGGCTTGTGAGGACATCTGTTTGTATGGTTGTAGTCTTAAAAATACCCAATCCCTCACTAGGCTTCTTTCACTACGGTGTTGATCTGCTTGTTTTTTCCTGCGATTATGTGCCATGGTCGGGGTTGTCCTTTTAAGATTTGGATAATTTGTTGTTGATTCTCGTTGGTCTTCCTTGAACCTTAGATTTTCTTTCAAGAAGTGATGGAAGGAGGTGGTATCCATAAGTGCCATAAATGGTGTCATTTTTTGTTGCGATGTGAAAGGCGTTATACCACCGATACGCAGGGTAACCATTGAACCATTGTGTTTGTTTATGGAGATATAAAACAACAGAGTATCCTTCCAGACATTTGTTCGTTGTCTCGGTTTGTCCATCGGATTGAGGATGATAGGATGAGCTATGAGCCAATTGTTACTAACCGAAAATAACCGTCCAAAGATGTCAAGTGAATATGGGATCTACGTCACTTACAATAATCTTTAGTACCATGTAGCTTTTATTTGTCTCCGTAGATGGGTGGCATTGCCAGCTTTGAAGGTATGAGAGAGTGCACAAACGTGTCCGTTTTTGGTTAGTCTATCAACAATCCTCATGATGACACTCTTTCCTTAGGACTTTGGTAACCCTGTGATGAAATCATAGAGCCTCCTCCCGTGACTTGGGATGAATGGTTATAAAAGACACAGGGTCAACTGTTTCCACCACTTATTTTGTTGGCAAACCACATTCGCACAAACCTTTGAACATCGGATTTAAGGTATTTATCCCAAAAAAATCCTTCTTCACACTATGGTAGGTTTTCAAAATCATGAGTGTCCTCCTACTGGAGAGGTGTGAGTTCCAATAGTACCTTTGTTTGGGTTAGGGTTCTTACATAAATAAAAGCGATCTTTGTACCAGTGGAATCATTTTCCCATGTAAATGTGTCTAATGCTGCCGGAATCCTATCTTTTAACCTTTGAATGAGAGTCCACACTTGCTTATCATTTTTCCATTCATCCCTTGCTTCTAGTATCAATGTGGTTGGATGATCGAGATACTTCAAAGAAGGAAGGCCTCAACATCATCCTTTCTTGAGGTGCATCCCTGCTAACATTTTGCTTCCCCTTTTTATAGAATGATTTCAAAATCTGGCCAATATCTTTGTTACCCATTTTGTTGTTCTTCTGAAGATAGTCTTTGTTCCAAGAAGTATTTGGGCTATCATGTCTGTTTGACGGAAGTGCTACAGATTAGGTGGTGCCATTTTTCAAATGCATGTAGTGTACCATCATTTCCCTTCTCATAAATGGGTTTATTAGTCCTTCCTTGGTGGTCATTTCCAAAAGCCAAGGCCTTCCATGCATTAGGACAGCACCAATTCATTTCGAATCATTTCCACAATAAGGTTTTGTATGAAGTCTGATGGTGAGGCAGGGAGTTGTACATTGCCTCTTTAAGTTGTTCAAACATTTGAGTTGCCTGCGGAGTCCATGAAAATGCATCCTTCTTAGTTGAGTGTCGTTAAAGGTCTTTGCTATTCTTCATAGTTCAGACAAACTTGCGGTGATATTTATCAAGCAAAAATCCTCTAAGATTTTTAATGTTTTAGGAATGAATCCAGTCCATCATGGCCTTCAATCTTTATTGGTCTCTACCTTGACACCCAATGCGAGATATGTATTAAAATACTCTATCTCTTTTACTCTAAAGAAACATTTGGATGGTTTATATAGTTGTTGCTCTTTAGTAGTTACAGCAGCACCTTGTCAACATGTTTCACATGATCCTCCCAAGATTTGCTATGAATTAGTATATCATCAAAATGCTAACACAAATTTTTGAAGGAAGGACTAGAAATGGAATTCATCAACCCTTGGAATGTGGAAGGTGCATTTGTAGGCCAAAAGGCATGACAAAATTCATAATGGCCTTCATGAGTTAGGAAGAGTTGTCTTTGGGATATCTTCTTCCTTCATTCTGATCATTGATGAATTGTTAGATAAACTACATGGAGATCCAATTTTGTGAAATAAATTGCTCCCTGTAGTTCATCTAACAATTCATCAATCCACTTGAGAATGGGAAACTTATCTTTAATAGTGATCTTGTTGAGCTCTATAATCACGGACACATGCATGTGAGTTATCTTTCTTGAATACCATTACCAGTGCGAGTAAGAACAGCTAGGCCTAATAATGCCGACCTCTAACATTTCTTTAACCATGCACTCAATTTCACTCTTAGAACATAAGGGTATCTATATGGCTTAATGTTAGGAGGAACACTCAGTGGGTGAATATCATAGTCATGATTTGAATTAGGTGGGGAGACGCTTTGGGAATATCTTCAAATACTTTGGAATGCTTATCAATGATCTTTGGATATCTTGAGCAATGGAATGTCTTAGATGTTGAACATCTAGTGAGCATAGTTGTGCAATAATGCCTTGATGCCCTTTTCAATAATTTTGTCATAGTTGAATCTTATCACCTTCTGCAGGGCTTCTGTGATACCTCTCAACTCAATTTATTTTCCTTCCGATAAAAATTTCGCAGAAAAGTTCTTGAAAATTAAAGCCATTGTTCCTAATGATTGCTTTAACCATTGGATTCCTAGTACAACATCTGCACCACCCATGGGTATAGCAATCATTGGACTATTCATTACATATTCCCCATAGATTGATCTTATTGCAGTTTTCTGAGCAATTGATAGTTCCTCCATGCGCAATCATTACTTGGTCACGGCCTTTGGATATACAAAAGCAATTGAGATCTTTGGCTAATTTATGGTGAATGAAATTATGAGTCTTGCCAGAATCAATTAGGACTAATACCTTTTCTTCTTTTGATGTCAATGATCTTGAGGTTTTGAGGAGTGCTAATTCCGATGATACATTACTGATATCATGGGAGTCCAACTCTTGAACGAAATTGCTTCTACGTTTTCATCTTGAGATGGTTTCTTGTTCTTGTTCTTCTTCCTCTTCACAATCTATGTGAAGAATAATTTCTTCTGCATGCACCCTGTCCCTTCTAACACGTACTTCTTTGTCTGAATTAAAGCATCAAACCTTTTGCTTTTCTTTCCTCCAATTGTTGAGGTGTCAACTACTTGTGGGGTTGAGGTGTTTTAGGAAGAACATTGTTCTCTCTAGATGGATAGGTCCTTCTAAGTAGCCATAGCCATATTTTTACTTTCAGCATTTCTTGCCATCTTAAATGCATTCTCCAATGATTTGGGTTCCCAAAAGTGAACCTCATGTTAGATGTTATCCTTTAAAGTTCTATATGAATACATCAATCAAGGTGCTCATCCGGAATATGGGTTACCTTTATATTCAATCTTTGGAAGTTCTCAATGTGCTCGATGGCAACCCTTTGCTTGAATTTATCAGGTGGCTAAGAAAGTGTGTGCTCACTTGTATCCCTCATAGTGTGATATCCCATTTCTTCCGCGTGAAAATTGTCCAGTGACAAGTGATTTGTGAGAACAAAGCCATCAATACCAACAAATTGATTAGGTTCTAAATATAATGTTAGTACCTTTGTGTATGTGGCACATTATGGAGATCAAGGGTATATCCCAGTATCCATAGATTGGGTCCTTGCCATCAAACTTCCTCATATCGATCTTAGGAGCGTGGATGGTCTTCAAACCAAAGTTGGAGTTTCTCCATTCTTGATTCACTTCCTTGTGTCCATCATGAATTTCATGGGATGCATTTTTCACTTTGAAGTGTCTTCTCTGTTATGAAATTTTTCAATGCTTCCATGATCTCCCCTTTTAACCCATCTATCTTGGTGTCCATTGAATCCATCTTGGTTTCCCTTTGAATCCATCTTAGTTTCCCACTTGGAATCCATCGTAGCTTCCATTGAATTCATCTTATTTTGTAGTTCATTTGTATCTCGCATTTCTTCCTGCCTTCATCAAAAGAGTCCAAGTAAGTTTTGGAGGCTTATTTGGTGTAAGTTCCCTTTTAGGTGGCATGTTGGCCAGTATCACTTTTGAACCTTGATTTTTGAGGAGGTTCTGGCCAGGCAATATTTCTTCTTGTATCTCCCAATTTTTGGCCCTTCTAGGTATGAAGCTTTATCTTATGTATTTCTCGATATTTATTCTCGCAATGCCACGGGTCTGATCAAATTGGATGTGCCAAGAGTGGAATTCACGGTAACTTCCTCACAACTTACTTGATTTTTGGCCTTTCGGAGATCTCGCTATAAATTCCCTTTCGGAAATAATTGTTATCCAAGTGCACCTTCGCACCCAAAATACTGAGGCCTCCACGATCAATTCCACGGTCCCACTCAATTTGGATACTCTAGCAAGAAGTTAGCAGTTGTTTTGGAACACCTTCTTGAGACTAGTCAATAGGACTGATGAGATACACAATCTTACACAAGTGTATCTACAAATCTATGATGACGAATGCAGACTTTTTACCGCGGTCTGGCTTTAATTTCTGTAAATGTCCAGTGCAAGGTCTGAAACGTTCGAGAAAAATTATGGCGAAAATTCCGCAATGTCTTAGTTAGGGATGATTCGAGAACCCTATCTTGTACAAACTTTATCTCTGAAAGTATAAGTCCTCGAGGGCTGAATTTTTTATTAGCGTGCCTTGATCCGTCTACTAAAACCCTTTAAGAGGTTCCTTATGAAACATTTTAGAAAAAAGTTATACTTGAAAAATTCCCACGATTGTCTCCTTGTCTTAGCCATTGAAGACCCAAGACCTTGACTCAGTACCATATGTTAGAACCAAACTTCAATATAGCATAGAAAAACCTCGGAAGAAGTACTCAACGCCTTGAAAAGAATTTCGGATAATAAGCCTCTTAGAGGGGCAACCTCCTTTTACTTAGCAAATGTTCAAGTACAAGATGAGTTTCAAAATGAAAATGTCTCCTTGGTATATATAGGAGACTAGGGTTCTAATAGCCTAAAGCCAACATAAATAAAATAACATTAATAATCTAATAAAATAACATTAATAATCTAAATTACAACTAATGGCCTAAAGCCGACATAAATAAAATAACATTACTAATCTAATATGCCCCAATTAAGTGGTAATGAGCCAATATTAGGGCTTAACACATCCATCCAATTACTAGCCCTTATTCTTCACATGTAGTCATGGTCCTAAAAAAGGAAGGCACTTGGTGCATGTGTCTTGATTTTCATGCCCTCAACAAACTTACCATCAAGGACAGATTTCCCATTCCTTTCATAGATGACCTTCTGTATGAACTCAGTGGGGATCAATACTTTACCAAACTTGAACTACATTCTGGCTACCACCAGATACATATGAAAGAGGAATACATTCCCAAGACTTCATTTCACACTCATGAGGGACACTATGAGTTCTTGGTCATGCCATTTGGTCTTTGTAATCATCCACTTTTCAAGATCTCATGAATCATGTCTTTCTCCCTTTCCTCCATCACTTTGTGTTATTTTTCTTTCATGATATTCTCATCTACAATAAAACGTGGCCAACTCATCTCAACCATGTGGATCAAGTTCTACATCTCCTCTCCAAGCACTAAATTTTTCTCAAATAGTCTAAATGTTCTTTTGGTTTCTCTGAAGTTGAGTACCTGGGTCATATTGTTGAAAAGGATGGTGTAAGGGTGTTGTAGGGATTTTTCACCCTGTAGGAGTTGAGCTCCCTTAGGTTCTACCAGCTCCTAAGATAGGAATAGAGACATAAACTAAAGGTGTTCATAGATCTTATTCATACATGAAAATAACCAAAGAAGATAAAAGTCTCCCAAATATCAAAGAAATCATGCATGGATTGACAACAATCTAATAGTATATCATAACACATAATTATACTAATTCTCTACCAATGAATACATAAACTTGTATGAACAATTGAATAGAGGGAAACATCAATATGTATTATATTAATCAAAGAAGCATTATTTGAACTTACAGATGTAGACAGAAGAGATGGCCTCCTTCCAAGCTCCTTTCCCAAGTGTTGCAAACAAATCACCAGAGTAACCTTGCTATCTCTTTCCTCCTCCTTTCCCATGGGAAATGTCTTGGTTCTTATAGGGATTTAGGGATAAGGCCAAATATTTATTAGGATAATATTGCCAAGCTCATAATGGAAGCCTTCTCGAGGATAAATTTTGAGAAATAAGTGGGAGGTCTTATCCATCGAAACAAAATCCAAAAATAGGAGATTCTAGACTTGGTCGCTCCCTAGACACATAGACAGAGTGATCGGTCACTCCCTGACAGGCCAAAAGGAGTGACTAACCCTTTTAGTCGCACCCTTAGTGAAGGAAAAGGGCGACCAGGTGGGAATTTGGTTGGAAACTCAGGGAAACATTGGTAGGTTTTAAGGGTTAAAATGAGGGGTTTCTGAGGGATAATGACCTAGATATTAGGTGATATTTAGGTGATAATCACCTAATTATTAGGTGGAAATTAACATTATAACATATGACCCCTAAAGTGTGAGGTCAGAAGAGGTGTCTGATGGCCGAAACACTTTATAAATCAAGTCGCAGAGTTGTGGGAAAAGAATCTTGGAGAAGAGCATTACCAATCCTACAGAAAAATATCCCTGAGGTGGGCATACCCATGCTCGGTAAGAAAGACAAGAACATAGACACCATAAATACATTGTGGATCCATGCATGATACAAGTGATGGGATTATGGCCACAACATAATACACCGTGGATCCATCAAGAACCAATCATCACTCAATCATGGCCACGAAAGTATACACTGTGGATCCATGCAAGACACAAGTGAAATCATAGCCATGAAAAATTAAAAAAGTGGATCTATGTCACATCATACAAATCAGTGAGATGACTCAATAACTGAGTAATATGTGAAGTGCTCATGAATATTATCCATCACAGCTTGGGAAATAATATCATCTAACAAGAGTGTGATGTTTCCCAAGGTCTTCTTCCTACATATAGATGGTATGAATCTATGACATGAAAATAAAGGAGATAATGTTGATCATTGTGGAAACTATCTGATTACCTATCATTAATGCATACCATTAACAGACGTGATGGAATCCATCGATGATGATGATTGAACCCAATATACCCAGTACAATCTACAAAGTTTAAATAAAGGATTTGACGCCGAGAACTCCTAGATCCATTCGACAAGAGCCAATGATGTAAACCCATTGTCAAAATGCAAGGATACCTTCCACTGATGTCTGCAAGTCCCAGGTTATCCCCCATCAATTGACATGAAACATGTAAATATAGATGGTGTGAAGATCATAATAATGGAGCACAACTAACACAGGGATGGTCAGGATAAACAAGCTGAAAGGAATTGCAGGTGATTGATGTAGGTAAAATTCCCTTGAACAAGTATGAATGACAAATAACTTGACTCGGTAGCATTAACTTAGATTAATACCATGATAATGGTCATGGACCTAGAAAGGAAACATGACACGTGATGGAAATGGTGGTCAAATGAGAGAGAATGGATGATCTAATTGTTATATATGATGATAGAACAAGTGCATTGTTCAAGGAGACTCAAAGTAGTAATGGCTTTCAAATAATGAAGATAAGAAGATGAAAAAACCCTCTAAAAATTCCCCACCAAGAGCGGTGAGTACCTCTTTCTAGTTTTATGAGCTTGAGGAGGATAACATATGCTCGATATAGCTCATCTGGCAATGAGTCCCTCAACATATTTTTAACCAACCTAAAGAAGGAGGGGTTCGATCCTAGATAGGTCCTTCAATGTTTGGTTTTACGTTTCCAAATAAGGTAAACTCGATGGTCTTTTCATGTTTAGAGAGTCTGAAAATATTCAATAATGAATACCCCATAATGAAGTTTTTCGTAAAGTTAGTCTCCAGGGTTTGAAAAAGTATAAAATGATACCTAGGAGAACTCTTATAATCATGCTTGACTATAGTATTCTTTTTTTGTAATTAGTCTAACAAGGTGGAAAAAGGGGTAAACTATCACTCAAAAGATGCTCTTTCTAACCTTTTAACGAGTGTGAAAGGAAATAAGCTCACTTGGCAATCTTTTCATGTTTAAATAGTTTGAAAAGAGCTTAAATGAGACTCTAAAGAATTCCTTTTTCATAGATCTTTTACGAGTCCGAAAAAGAGATAAAATTATACTCAGTAACCTATTATCATGTGTTAATGAGCATGAGAAAGAACAAAGACTAAGCTCAATAACCTATTCTCCTTTATTTATGAGCACAAGAAAGAACAAAGACTAAGCTCAATATTGGTTTCATTTTTTTGTGAGCTTAAAACTAGAAAACTAGCTATGCTCAATACTTCCCAATGGAAAGTCCAAAGGTGGGTGGTTGGTACTTTTCCCCCATCTTGAGAAGCTAGCGGCTTAACTCCAATATGATAACCAGAGGTCGGAGACATGCCCCCCAAGGTTCGTTTCATCCATCGAATCTTCTCCCATCGCCAATTTCTATACCCAATAGACTCTTGGTTACTAATAGGAGAATGTTCACTAGAGAGGGAGGAAGAAAGAAGATTAATTGTCCTAGGCGGGTGAAAGTAAGGTTCAGGTACAAGATCTAAAGAAAATACTCGACTCAAGGGGAGAGGTCACTATTTCATTTTTGAATGAGCTTGACATAGGAAAAGAACTATGCTCGTAAGGGTTTGTGTCATTTTTTAATGATCTTGACACATGAAAAGAACTATGCTCAATGATCCGTTTCATTTTTTAATGATCTTGAAATCAAAAATAAACTATGCTCTTTGTTGGGTTGGATCCCCAGACTATTGTTTCATTTTTTAACTAGCTTGACACAGAAATGGGAACCATGCTCATAATGATCATCTTGATCATGGATTCTAGGAGGATAATACTCTGGAAGGAATACATGTCAAGGGACAAACCTCGATCATTGCTTCCAAACGATCTTCGCGAGATGAAAGAACAACACTCTGGAAGTAATACATGTCAAGGGGTGTGATTAGGGGTAGGGAGATCATGCTCTAAAATCCCTATTGAAGAGATCACCATGTCAAGTACCAAAACTAAGTCAGGAGAAGGGAGAGATTCCTTCTCATTAAGAGTTGAATGCATGGGACAGGTTTCCACATAATTCACTACAATATAACAGGAAATTAATTCCTAAAATAGCATTGGAATTTAGTGTATTTTACTCCATGAATCAGACACCTTTTCTAGCGCAAAAATTGTCGCAATATGGAATTTTTATAATTGCGCTATATTTAGTGCTAGACTTAGCCCCAGATTTAGCATCAGGAATAGTGTTTAAAAACTAATTCTAGGAACAACATCGGGATTAGCGCCAGGTTTATCACCTGGAAAAGTGCTAGGAATAGCACCAGGAATAGTGCCAAAATTAGCGCCAGGTTTAGAGCCAGGAATAGTTCCAGAATTAGTGCCAGTTTTGGTGCCAAGTGTTGCTTCCAGTTTTGCTTCTAATATTCCTTCCAATTTTGCTTCCATTTTTGCGTCTGGTTTGGCTTCCCGTTTTACATCCAGTTTTTCTTCTAATATGGATTCAAATTTTTCTTCCATTTTGGTGCCAGGAATAGCACCAGGTTTTGCTTCCAGTTTTTCTTCTAATATGCCTTCCAATTTTTCTTCCAGTTTTGCTTCTGATATGGATTCCAATTTTTCTTCCATTTTGGCTTCTGGTTTGGCTTCCAATTTTACATCTAGTTTTGATTCTAGTTTTACTTCCTGTTTTGCTTCTGGTTTGGCTTCCCATTTTGCTTCTAGCATGGCTTCCAATTTGGCTTCCATTGTTGCCTCCTTTCTTGCTTCCAAAAATGCTTATTGTTTTTCTTACAATTATTAATTTAATATGTTTTATTTCAATTTAATTAGAATATATCATGTCTCTTAAATAACTTATATGATTATACAGTAAGTCATATAAATGTTGATGGGTAAATTATATACCTAATTTCCCTTAGTTAAATTATCGACCAGGGTAAGTAAACTTTGAGTTGTAACACAATATGAGTCAAGATAGAGCATGAGCTAACTATTTATATATTCCTACCACTATGTTCTATGACTAAATCCTAGTACTAGAATGAGGTATGGAAAGTGAATTGAACAAGCAAAAGAGTAATCTATCCTAAGGATCCAGATTCCACATTGTGCTTAAATTTGCAATTCTATTCTCAAAAGATGATATAAAGACTACAAGTAGACTAAGATCTATTTGAAAAGTAAAAAATGAATTTATTCCAAATTTACAAAGTAAAAATATGGAGCTACTATAATGATTCAAAATTATAAGCAATCTACGATTATGGAACTAAAATAAACTATATTTTCTCAAAAGCAATTAACTCTATTTTAGAATATCTATGGAACTAAAATAAACCATCTTTTCTCAAAAGAAATTAACTTTATTTTAGAATATATTTTTAAGACTGAGTTAAGAAATCACAATTACTTCTACATTAAAGAAAATAAAAACATTATCTAGCTGACACACTAATCTATGACAAAAAGTACTCTCCTAATCTATTTTTGTCTACCTAATTCAAATTAAGGTGCTTATTATCTTTTATCGTCCGCATTGGAGAATAATTTCACGATGACACCTAAGTATAATGGATAATTCAAATGGAATAAAATTGATAGTGACTTCTACAGATAGATGCAAAGTAGAAACAAAATAATTCACTAAAAAATTCACCATTGAAGAAATGTCAATACATTGGAAAACATGCTCTTTAAACTAATTTAGATCTATACAATAATTACTCAAAAGGAACTTAGAGTTGGAAATTATGATGTCACACTTGAACTTGAAATGCTTCAACAGAGATAGGATGGTTTACACAGTCCTACAAGGGTTAGCTTAGGTGATTCTATGATATTCACAATAACAGTCTAAATGGATTATGAAAAACCTTTTAATCAATATGCACAATTTGAATAATCAACCTGCAAAAGGGATATACATACTTGAAACAGAGTCTAAATAATCAAAGGAGGGTATATATGTTTACAACATAGTTAAGTGATCAAACAAAGATACATATATATAACTAAAACATAGTTTAAGTGATTAGCCTGTAAAAGAGAAAAATATATAAATATGAATATACAATCAAACACACAAACTACTGGTGGGCCCCATGAGTATTTGTGGTAATCCAGCTCACAAGACAGTCACAACTTTCAACACATTGAATCGAGTAGTCTATATTATAACCAAGAATTCATAGCAATGACTAGTTTAAACAAAGTACAAAAATCATCTCCCTTCTCATAATTTTTAGTGGCGTCATATATATAGAGTTTCATTACAACTGAGAGGTCGACCAATGAAAGGGTCGACACTCTTCTAAAACAGAAAATTGTTAACCCTCATCAATGAGATGGCAACATACAACATATTCATTAACATCCATAGCCTCGAATATAGGGGCAAATTCAACTGCTCAAAAAAAAGCATGATAGGACCCATAGTAATATGGTTCTAATAGACAGAAAAACCACATTTTGTATTTGTCAGAGAAGGCTCGCAGATATGCTAACCAACGACCTCACTACACTCTGAGTTTCATATTAAGTGTCGAATGAAGGTCCATATTTTCCTTATATGTAAATTCGAGCTGTTGGATGAAGGACTGGATTACAACTTTGACCTTTTATCATAAGAACAATATGTCAAATGATTACCCCCAATTAATTAAATTCAAACTTAACATTAAATATATTAAAACCATCAAAATAAATGCAATACTTAACTGATTTGTATGCCATGGAAAAATGATGAAAGGAAACTGATAAAAAGACCAAAAAGGATGATAGAGATACAAAATGCATATTTTTCATATGCAAAAAGAGGTTTGAAGCGAGGAAAAAGTAGGAAAAATGTGGGGTCATCATCTCCCCTACTCCTGAGTTTTTGCAGGTCCCTCTCCAAAGCAAAATGGGATTGCCAAAATGAAATTATACCCCTAAGGAAGTGACCTGAACTTTAAGGAGGAGATGAATTAGTCTTTAGGTGCATTTTCCTCACGTTCTGAAGATTTATGTTTGGATTTATTCTGATACTTCAATTTCATTCTTAAGGTGTGGTTGGAGGCAGTCATAGCATCAACTAGACGCTGCAGATAATTAACCTTGGACTGCAAAACAAAATTATCATGTTGAATATGGTGATCCAATGTTTCATATTCTTCAAGTCAGTGGGTTAATTGAGCATTCTCTTGTTGTAACTATTCAATAGTTGAAGATTGATCAGATTTCAAAGTAGAGGGTGGCAAGGGATCAATGGTTGATGTGGATGGAATGTCACACTTTTTGGAAGGTATACGAGTTTTAGGGGAAGGTGTGACAATGGATTCTTGAATAATATTAAGCATAATAGGTTCAGAATCAATCTTCACATCAAGCTTAGATTCTCTTGTAGAACTCTCTTTAAGCTTCTTATGAGGATTATTGTGATCATAGGGTGATGAAGACACCTAGATGGGATCGGAGATATTAGGAGGCATCTTACCAAATTTACCAACCATGCTCCATGTACACAATCGAGATGGTTTAGTTTTAAACCTATTAGCACCACAACTCTTTGTAGGAACTAGAGGGAAAATGTTTTGAAAAGAACCATGCATCCTTTGTTTCTTAGAAACAGTGGAATTTGAAGAAGGTTGAAAGTGAGTAGTAGGTTTGTCATCCTCTGGGGTGAAAATATAATTTTTAGGATTTTTAATTACTGAAGAGATAGGATTGGTTGGGGGGGTTTTGGACTTAGGAGGACGAGGGTGAGAGTGAGGATTAAACTCGAAATTAACTGCTCGCTTGACTACTCAGATCATCAAATGAGGGTTCAAGAATTCATAAAGAAAATCCTCCCAAGTTTGATTATGCTTTTGCATCTCTGAGGCAACGAGTAGTTTGATAAGACCGTGGTGGAACAAACTATGACTGGGGTTTTCCATATTCTTACGAACCTGAGAAGAAATTTTCTCAAGGCTCTTCCAAAAGAAAAATGGAAAGTTGAGAGGCTTATCAGAATGGAAATGAGCCAATAGACGAAAATGGCAAGTCTTGAAAGTGGAATACTTACTGTCACAAGTGATTAACCTAGTAATTATAACCATATGGTTAAGAAACTTGTCCCTAATCCATCCCTTCGAATAACCCTTAGCCCCAGAAACATTCTGATACTTTGGTTTGGAAACGTGGTCATAGGCTTGACGTGGCAGCTTATAGTTTTTAAACCACCAATCTCCAAGTCCCAAAAGCTTTGTGGCAATGGCGATGAATTCTTCAGAGATAGGGAAAGCGAGCAACCCGATATGGGTAGTCTTCCCATCAAATCTAAGGGAGAATTGCAGGGATACACCATCGTCGCGCCCTTGCAAACTTGAAAGAAACGAACCCCACCCCGTGTGGAGAAAAATATCTCTATAGGCTATGAACTTGGGAATGGATAAGATCTCATCATATGAAGAGGGTTCATGGTGATTAGGCATGGCGACAGAATGTAAGGTGGATGGTAAATGAGAATGGGTTGAAGAGACATAGTGCTCTATTTTTAAACAAAACCATGAGTACGCTCGAATGATGTAAATGGGTGTCATGTAGTTCGGTTCATTTGGCACATATGACATTTGACCAAGACACCACCCAAAGTAATCATTACATAGAATAATTGAATTTTCCATAATGTTGTATCCTAAGATCCAGCCTCCCTAAAAAATTATATCGCATGAAATGTTCAATCAATGTCCAAGTCAAAGACTTGGACATTATGATTGAAAATGATAATCATTTGAACAGTATGAAAAAGTTGTAGGTTTCCTTTTGATTTATGGAATATAAGTATGAAAGGATGGCTATGAAACCACTTACAAAATAGAACATTTAATACCCAAAAATCACTTGTACATTATCATAAAATCTAAATGTTTGAAAATAGATGAATGTTCAGATCATAAAGGAATACCCAAATTGACCATATGAAGAAGATTAACTATTCTGTCTTATTAAATCTATATGCAAACTAGGGAGTTTGAACTCGTAAATTTTCATGTTTAGCCATCTTTTAGATCAAAATATCATGGGATTAAAGTAGCTATACCTGGTTTTTGGTTACCTTAGGCATTGTAAATTACAATACTTCATGCAATACTCCATCTGACACTAGGATTGAAAATTATACAACCATAAGAATGTATTTTCTAAGATCATCAGTATTGTAATACTTTAGACCGTCAAGGTGGATGATAGGGTGGCTGCAACTGAAGTATCCATCATGGTTGCTTTCATTGAAATGTAGCTGCAACAGAGAATGCTTGAGAAAAGAGGTGTTAGTTGCTAGCCGAGTTCCAATATCTGTTGCGGAAAAGGAAGTTTATAGTTGGGAAAAAAAAACTGTTGAGTTATGAACATCCCCCTCTCTCTTGGAATAATCAATCTACACAATTGTTTTGATCAGTTCTCCCTTTTATTGGTCATGAGAAGAGATCTAGAAACCAAAATTGTGATGTAGTACCAATATTGTCATCTACACATAAACAAAGAAATCATGATATTACTAAAATAATATATAGTTGATCATTTTTCATCATCATGATATGAAATTATCAACAATTGAAGACATATTAAACTTGATAAATTTTGTAAAAAGTGGTCTCATGGTATATCTCTTCATGGCATAAATAATATAGTCTTATCACATAGACTTGCTAAACAAATGAACATATTTTAGCTCAGGAAACCCCTTCCCTCCTAAACATAGTAACATTTTATCAACCAATCATATAGGAAACTGGTCAATCCTTCCAATATCCTGAGATTTATAGCTTCCGAGTGTATAAGTAAATTTCACATGTTAGCCTAGAGAAATGGTTAAGAGCATGGCCCCACCTGTAAGACAAGACATCTTACATATAGTTAAGAAGAATTAGACAAGAGGGTCTTAAGATCATCTTCAAGTTAGTCCCCAATGGAAAGTTAATGGAGTTCATTTACCTTTTATTAACCATGCATACTTCTTTTCAGTCATGCCTACAAGTAGTGCCATACATCAAGACAAGTTGAAAATCAAAGACTTATTATTTTTCTTTATCATTTTTCAATTATCATCCTCTCTAGGTAGAATGCCTCACTACCAGCAAGACTGTTTAGTACTCTGACGAGTTAACCTAGTCATACCATAGGTCGGTACCAGCTATCAGCAAGCATGTTCAACACTCTGATGGGTTAGCCTCTTCCACCCTTTTTACAACAAACACTGGTCCTTACCACCACCTTTAATATTTTTGTATTAATGTTTCTTTTGCAA